>ML778973.1:1142039-1167362 GCA_009831015.1 Picea engelmannii
CTCCCTGGTTTCTCTAGCACCAACTAGAAGGAAGCACCAACTCCCTATGTTCAAGCACCCACTTGAACCTTTGAGGACACCAGTCCTCCCTAGCACCTCCCAACCACCCTGAATAATAAATTATTTGTTACTGAAACTTATTACAGTGATATAAAATTATTCAATGGCTTACCAGCCCTGTTGATGTTCTGTTATAGTGCTCTGCCCTGTCTTCATCAGTGTCTTCTGCACACCCCTTGCACTTTCTGTTCTTCTGCCTTTTATACTCTCTGCACCATATCCCTTTGATGCAACCTTCCTCTAGCATGCATCTCTCCTACTGCGCTCTGCCTCCTTGCTCACACTTGAATCCTCCCCACAACAACAACTACCATCTCTTCTTTGTTCATCATTTTTATAGTACCTGTGCTCCTTGTGCATGCAATATTTTCCATGCCACTGCATGCTCACACCGCGCCCAATCTTCTACACATCTCGAGTGTTGTTCCTGATCATCACAAATCTTCATCTTCTCTGGTGGTTCCCACCAAACGTTAAACAAAACTGGGTGTTTTTCTAAGAATCCTCAGCCTCTCTGGCAGTTGAGACTCCTCGTCTTCTCTGGCACAGTCGAGCTTATGCCTTCTGTTTCAATTACAAGCTTCAACGCTCATCCATCTTTCAATCCCCCTAACGATCGTCTTGCTTTACTGGATGAAGCTTAGAGACTCTTCATCTTCTCTGGAGATCACACAGAGATCTCTTTGAATTCTCTGGAAGAGACCATCAATGTTTTCTAGCAGTTATACTATGACGTGCTACAATAGCCCTCCGATCTTATTCAAATTCACCTGCACCTTTGGATTGATTCCATGGGACTTTGCATTCATTTCGGCATTTCAACATTCGTGTGACCATGCATCTTGACATTCCCAGTTGTGATCCCCGAAACAGAGCTTGGTTGCTCTAGCTCTCGCTGATGTGACCAAGAGCAGTGACCACAGCCTTATGCATAAGGTGCTTTCATGATTTCGCATTTCGTGAGTCTGGAGATGAGGCATCTCGACTCACCAAGTCGCGATCCCCGATACCCCAAAATGGTGTGGGATCAATGATCCCGATCAACACTTGATCTGACGGCTCAGATCATTTTGCGATTTCGACATTCCTATGGTGAATTTTCTTGATGCTTCCAACTCCCGATCCGTGAAACTCCGAAAGGGAGTTGGATCAATGGCCCACATAACCCCCAGAGATGGACGGTTGACGGGATTTCGGCGTTTTGCAATTTGACATTTCGAGACTCCTGATGCTGAGAGTTTCTTGACATCTCTATCTCCTGATTTCTGAAACTCCGAAGTGGTGTAAACCTGCTGACATCACACGTGTCGAATACCTGCCACATGTCACCCTAATTCGTGACTTACATTTGCTTGAAATGTTGAATCAGTCTGACACTTGTCATTACCTGGTTGTGCCACGTGTTCCTAGCTGATGTGGTTTGTTGACATGAGTCGGATCGACGGTCCAGATCACATCTTGATCTGACGGCTATGATTAAATTGAAATATCGCATATCGCTATTTTGAGATTCCTGTGGTTATTATTCTTTGACATCTTCAACTCTCGATCCGCGAAACTCTGAAATGGAGTTGGATCAATGGTGGAGATCACATCTAGATCTGACAGCTATGGTTAAGTCACGATTTCGCATATCGCAATTTCGAGAGGTTAGGGAACCCCGTTCCTTTGACTCTCTAGTAAGCGAAATGTTGATCTGTGTCCACGTGTCCTTCCTGAAGATGGACGATCCTCCTTCTTTCAGGATTTTGTGAGCCCTCTACTCCTTGCACTTTAAAGAACGTGCAGGTTCTCCTCGATCCAATAGTGGTCGGACCCTGCGCTCGGATCTAATGCCCGAGATCTATCCTCCATATTTGTGCGCTCCTCTTTGTCTACAATGAGATCTGACGGTCATCAGGAATTCGGGATGGGATCCGACGATCACCGACGCTTCTCCTCCAAGCTTACGCATCCTCCTTACTTGGAAGAATTTCTAAGTGTCAAAGGCCTCGACCTTTGATCCGCCTGTGATCCTAAGTACGCTATCTCCCTTGAGCTTTAGCCATGAGTTAACCTCATCCCTGGTACACACCTACGCACTGCATTCGACTCTGCGCTAATTCCTCCTGAGCTTACTTTGTTCCTGTTTTTCCATCGATGCACACTCTGATCCTGCCATCAATGACAAGCGCATACTGCCTATAAAGCATGCCAACCATCCTCTACACTGTCTCTTCTGATATTATCGATATTTCTCTGCAGTGTCTTCCCAAACAACTTCTGATGCCCGTCTGTTACATTCTTCCTATACTCATGCCATCTTCACTGTTGTACTTTCCATCAATGACAAGCATCGCTACCTGTTAAACATTTTCCAGCACATCACTCTATAAATAGAGATGTCCTTCCTCATTATCACTCATGGTTGGATTTTAGGAGCTCTCACTTCTTGGAGCTTAATTGACATATATTTCTTGAAGCATATGGTTGTGTAAAGGATTCTTTATTTGTGGATGATTGTTGTGAACTCTTGAAGCTTCTCTATCTTGGTTATTATTTGGTGCATAATTATTAAGGATGAAATGCTCAAGTCTTGTACAAGCCTTCAAGATTGATCCATTTGAGGGGTAACTCTACCACTTGGAAGGAAGATGTTATAGGGTTTGTCCTTCCTTCTTCCTTTATTGGTTTGGTGATTATTTGGTGCCATGATTTGTTCTTCCTTGTGGATCCATAACAAAATTATCAAGTAAATTTTCCAAGCCATATTTGATATTGTTGGTGAAGGTTTTTCCATTAAGGTTCCCTTCTTGTACTTGTAGACCTAGATATATATATATTTTTATCTTGATTGGGTGAAGAAGTATTCTTCCTTTTGGTTCTAATCTAAACCATAATACTTGAGTGAAATAAGCCAATTCTTAAGAGTTTTTCTTCTTGAAATCATAGGTCATTTGACTCACCTTGAATCAATTGCCCTAGTTGGATTTGGCACTGATCTATACTTCCTTCCATCAATTATCTTAAAACCTCAAAACACCATTTTACTAAGGCAACTCTCAACTTCACCTTGTGCCTCATTACTTGGTTTTAGTAATCCTACTAGGGATAACCCCCCTTGAGCTAAAGGAGAGCTGGCCTAAAGTGAAGAGGATAGGTTACTAAGGTGATAGTAATGATTGTCGTAACAATTTCCCCTTGAGTTGTACCTTGTGGATTAGGGATTTTATCATTAAATACAATTTGAGTGGTAACATTTTGATGTTGTTGTCAAGGATAAACTCCATTCACCCAAGAAATTTGAAAACTATGCTTCATGACATTTGAGAGACTGTTTTATTGAAGATCTTCTCACATGATGACTCCATGAAGGGAAAAAGCCCTTGTTCCTTACAAATTTTGAAGACATTATTAGATGTAGAGGTGAGCACATCCACCAATTTGAAGGTTATCGAAGAACAACTCATCTAATTGGTGACTCCACCTTGGTATTGGTATAAGGTATGATCAACATTCATTACATATTTTTATTTTTCAGCTTTGTATTGAAGACCTAGAAGCAAAAAGAAGACGAAATTGCCTCCATGGATTGTCAATTGGTATGCTACTTTCGATTTTTCAAATGTGTCGGTTTCTCCTCATGAGAACCCAAGTGCAAATGTAAGGGAAATTCCAGGTTTTCATGGACGTGATGATTTAGTCATATGGAATATCTCATCATTCATTGAATTTTGTTCAAATATTGGCATCGTTTATGAAGATGATATGATGAAAGCTTTTGCATTTAATCTAAAATGATGCAAGGAGATGTTTTGCTGGAAAAGGGAAAATTTTGTCCTTTGCAGGGTTTATTGAATCGTTTTGAAAATGATGGGGTCCCAACGATTATGAGTGTTGGTTACCCATTGTGGAAAGATTCAACCAGGTGTATATTACACAAGTCCCCACTGAAAAAGTTTCTAACTCTTCCTTTGAAGATGAGGTAGTCATCATTGAAGAAAAAATTCCAAATTCACAAGAAGACTAATGCTCAGCTTCTAGTTCCAGCACATAGAATAGAACACTAAACACCGGAGACAACATTGATAAGATGAAACTTGGGCAATTGCCTGAAATCAAAGAACCGAGGTTTGATGCTCTTGAATTTGATGAAGATAAATCTAGACAAAATAGTGATGGGTTTTCTACGCTGCATTTTGATGATCCTCTTATTCTCAATCCTAGTGATCACAAGTCTGTTGTCATGGTAGAAAATGAGCATGATATAATCCTCAACTTAGGATTTCCACTTGCATTTAAATACAACAGTCATAAATCGTATGTTTTACATTTTGATGTCCCTCCAGTCTATGATGTTGAGGATGAAGGTGATATGATTGTCTTTTATCTTGATGAGATACAAACAAAAGAGTGTATAAAAAACAAAGCTTCATGGCATCTTGATACGGTTGATGTATATTTGAGATTGGTTGGTGAACATGAGGATTGGTACTTTTTTGGATGACAGGTTTGTGCATACAGGTAATAATTATGAGAAAGTCTTTCAAAATGATGTGAAACCCACTCCCACTCTAGAATGCCATGTTCACAATTTTCAGAAAAAGGGTCAGGGTTACATAACATTTCATTTTGGAACATGCACGAATGATTTTTCTCACATGAGGATATTAGATCCAACAAACAAGTTTATTCATGGTTTTCGAGCATGAAATAAATATTGTCTCCATCGCCCAACGCGTTTAAGACCACCTTCACAACGAACTTCAATCGTGAGACTTATTCAATTGAAAGGTACAATGACCATGAATTGGAAAAGACAACCTATGGTGCTTAGGTAGTTCTAGCCATTAGAAGGGAATATTTTGTCCCCTTGAAGATACGAGAGGCATCCCTCGATAAAGGAAATCACATTGAAATTAAATTTGGACGATGATGCCAAGATACAAAGGATGATGCCTAGATACAAATCACATTGGTGATAGTTTCACACAAGATGAATTGGAAGAATTGTGGGTGCAAATTTTTAGAAGAAACACAACATGATGTAATGCCCTATTTGTTGATATTTTCTTGTCACCAACATTCCTTAAAACATAATTACTAGAACAACAATGTTATGGATGGAGAAAATGTTCTAGTGCAAAGAGAATTGCAGACTATACCCTTCATATGACAAATAAACAAGCATTTAACACAACCTTTGTATTGGATTTGTAACACCTTCATTCACTCACAAGTGGTAGAAAATGGGGAATTGCAAAGTTGGAAGATTCTTCATGGCTTGGAATTCATTAGAAAAATATTGTGGCAACTCTTCTCCGTTTGTGCATATGTTGGAAAACATCTTTGAGTTGCAGGTACTCAATTTACTATTCAACCTAGCAGTGACAAGATCCTAGCATACAATCACTCAGATTTTGATGTTTCCCTATTTTGCATGATGGCTAAGCACAAAGGAAAGGGAAATTGTTTTTTTGAGGTGCTAAGGTGGTTGCATTAGCTCACTAATTTCACCTAGTAGCCTCATCTTGTATATGTTGTAGTAGGGCAGGAAAGGGAAAATCTCCCTTGAGTAGTAGTGTAACATCAATAATCTCTTTTGAGCATTTTATTTGATTTGATGATTGATGGTGTTTTTTTGGATATGGAGGTCATTCTCATATGTACTTGATGAGATTATGGGGTTCCTTCATCCTTTGGAAATATACTATTTGGGGACAGTGATGAGTGTAGTGTCTATACTTGCCACATAATGCACAAGGGAATTTCATTCTCATATTTTTGTTCTTTCCCTGTCATTGCTAGCCATTATTGTTGCAATTTTTATGGTTCTAATTACAAGTGTTAGGGTTTCCCCTTGCTCTAGTATTTTTCTGTTGGGGGTTGGCTCCCTATCCCTGGTTGGCATTAGGTTTATGTTTTCCCTTCTTCTTTGGATTGTTCTGTTGGGTGGAAGGGTGAAGCATGTTCATTTTCTCAAATGCTCGAATATTTTATACTAACGGAGGTTGGACAATATTGACATCGACAAAATTGACACCAATTTGTTGTTGTTACTATGGTGGCATAGTATTGGGTGGTGGAGCAATAGCGAATGGATAATATGGGTTACTTTATTAGGGAGTCCCATATAGATTGTATGCTGTTTATGTTCCTTCACTGCAACTTGGGTTGCACAAAGGTCCATGTTTATGCATGGGAATCTGCATACCTTGCTGGGGTAAAAGATTCACTGGATGTGCAGTTGTGTGACCTAGGATATTAGAAGGGAGGGGGTGGGGAATGGAATACTACATAGATATGGTGTGCCCATGGTGGGAAGGTAGAAAGGTGTTCCTACGTAATGGTTTTTTATGGACTGGTGTCGTACAGAGGTGTAGGGATACCCTATGGATGGAAGTGGGTCCCCAATCAATCCGTCAGGTGAATGGGATGTTCCAGGTTTTTCTTGATTGAATGGTAAGGGTTGAGGAGCGTCAGGGAGCATTGTATATAGGTAACCAGACTATGAGTAAATCAAATTGAAGTGTTGGGATTTGGTTATGGTCTCTTCTTCTATAATGTCCCCCAACTTAACCAGGGAATATTACTTGCAGAATAACACATAAAAACGAAATTTCTTCTTGCTAATTTATTTTGTTGTAGCTTACTAGTCATGATTTACACACATACTAGACTAATTTCTAATACCCATAATTAAATGAAGCTACAACATTATAAACAAGAATAAATGCAATTGATAAAATGTCTATAACAGCCATATAAAACCATTCTCTTACACAAAGTAAATGCACAACCATGAACTTGTAGATAACTCCACAAAAATATATAAACACTTTTATTTGTAAAATGTTTATGCAACCAACTGCTTGGGAAGGATGTTCCACCCAACAATAAACATGTTGTTCTAGATTTAAACAAAATTTCACCCCCGATCTGGGGCTAGGAATCCACAAGAAAAGGGTGCCTCTCACAACCCACTCATAACTCACTAACACACAACCCACTGATGCTCTCCTATAACTATCCCAAGTTTACCTCCATCTCTCTTCTTCTTGACCTTTCCAACCCAAGGATTGTACCCCATCACTACTCTCAGTCCACAGGGTGTCCCATTCATTTATCAGGGTCTCTCTAGGATAGGTATCTAGGAATATCTCAACTGGGAACTCAAGGGAACTCACTTCTAGGAAAAACACTATAAAAAACAACAACATACACTTGATGATACAATGCAACTCACTCTGGAGTTCACTCTTCAGGCTTGACAAACTAGATCTTAAAATTCCAGCTCCAAAATGCTCCAAAATCATTCAAGCAAGCTCCAGAATTGTCCATCCTTGTTGTTTCAAATCCCAAGCTCTTCTTCTCTCTTTTCTCTTATTGTTCATGTCCAAAAACTACTTGTAATATACCATACAATTTTCCTCTCCTTTCCCAAGACCAATGACTTCTCACTTTGGCCAATGCTAATTGCTTCTTCCCCATGATTTCCAATAACTACGGGTTGTGACTCTCACATTGATCCAAAATGGATCTGAAAAGGCCAAAAATTCAAATTTATCATATTTGAACGAAACCAGCGCCATCACGAAGAGCTTGTCGTGTGGATTCCGATGATATATTTGGTTTCAAAAATTGAGTCCTTATGCGAAAGTTATTGCATTCTAAAAATTTTCATAAACAATAAAAATTTCAATAGGTCAAAGGGTGATGTGGAAGTCTATGGATAAGCCACGTGGAATTATGGTGAAGTGACACGTGGCAGTGTAGGTTATGACATGTGGTAGTGGGTGCTGACTGTACAATCGAGTTGGCAGGCCTATTGGGCAGGTGACTGGTCGTTATGGGCCACTCACAGGGTGACAATTGGCCCAACCCAATGGTGCCACATGGCACCCTATATTAGGTTGAATGTCAAAATTTGTTTTTTTTTTCCTCCATAGGATTCGAACTCCAGATCTCATCAACACCAACGTTTTCCATCACTCATCCCAACCACTATGGCATTCATGGTCCTTGTTATATGAAGTGGCAATTTATTTTTATAAATTTTATATGTGGAGATTTTTCCATATATTATGGGATCCAAATCCCATATAAAATGTCATATTTAACCATACATTATATGGTTTATTTACCATATAGTTTCTCCATGTTCAAAGGGATAATCCACGACATAATATATGGTTTATATAATATTCTTTTATGCCATTTAAGTGGGTCAAAGACTAGTTGTTGGGATTTGATCCCAAAACCTCACGTTATTTAACCCAAAAGATTTAGCCAACAAGCCAGAGGTCAAATTTATATAGAGAATTGCAGAATAGTCCATTTTATGCAGAGAAGCCAGCGAACTAGTAGAACTTTGGAAGCCATTTTCGGGAGCTACGCTCAGTCTTTTTCAGTGTTGTCAGTTGTGTTGGATTCTTGAGGTCAATCATAACACATTGAGACCAGCCTAAAATCCAAATGATGTAATTCTGATGTACTTTTGAAGAATTAAATATTAATAAGGAAGCCTCCCCCACTGAAGACAAAGGCCCGAAAATGTAGGAAATTTTCCCGAACTCCATTATTAAGTTTTGGCGTTATGGTTTTATTTCATTATTGTTCATTTTCTATTTTGAATTCTTTATATGGCTGCAACTTATTTCATTAAGAATCTTCTAATTCTTATTAAGTCTTAACTGGTAAAATTTATATGCAACATACTTAACCAAAGTCATTTAAAAGATTATTTCGGATCAAGAGGTATCAGAGCATGTTGACAGTTGGTTTTTTTGAGTATGCATGATTACCAGGTAAAAGTTCAATTGTGGTGAATGGAATCTTGTAGAAGGATATCCTGAGATTGGATCAAGAAAAAGGACATCTCAGAGTGAGAAGATGGCATCCGAAGAAGGACTTTCTCAATAAGAAAGAGAATTTCAAAGAACTTTCTTTACTGTGTCGGAGATGGTAAAAGTATTGTATGGAGATTACTTGGAACATAAGAGACATGTCCAAGGGGAATATTCACATAAAGACAAAAGTGAAGAGGGAAAAGACCCTTCAAAACCTCCTCCTTCACCTCCTTCATCTCCATCTTCTTATTCTTAAAGTATAAGTTCAAGTTCTACTTCTACCACTACTTTTGCAAGAAAACATTCTCATTCCCATAAACATAACCCTGGCATGTCATTACTTAAACTTGATGTGAAATTCGAGTTTCACATGTATAATGGAGAATTAAATGATGAGAAGATTGATAACTGGGTCAAGCAGATGGAGGTATATTGCAGTGTGCAACAAATCAATGAGTAGGAAACCAAGATCAAATTGGCATCGCTTCATCTTGAAGTCACATCACTCATCTGGTGGTAGAGTAAGTTGCAACACGGTACTCAACAAATTGGTAATGTATTTCCGTCATGGAAATATTTTATTTTTGCACTTAGAAAATAGTTATATCCTTTGGGGTGTAAGGAGAAGGCTTTAATTGAATGGAAAAGTCTTAAATTAAGAAAAGGGAAATCGATGCAAGAATACACAAATGAATTTCTTAAGATGGATTTGGTGTTAAATATTCCATTACATACACAATAAAATATTATGAAGTATATAGGAGGTTTTCCTACTCACTTTCGTAACACAATATTTATGTTTGGACCTACTAATCTTGATGAGGTTTTTTTTCAAGCAACATATATTGAAGTAGGAAAAACTGGAGTTGGTGTATCAGGGGAATCATATTCAAAGAAAGAAGGAAAAGGGAAAGAGAAATGGACAACTACAGTGAAGGAAGAGAATCTCTCTTTCAAACATTGCAAGAAAGAAGGGCATGTTGATGAACATTGTTGGAAATTGCACCCAGAGAAGAGACCAAAGTGGTTCAAAGAAAGGGAAGGGAGGCAAAAAGTTGTAGTAGCAGCCTAGCCAACAAACTTGGGGTTAGATTCAAGTGATGAGACTAAAATCACAACAATTGGTTTGTCCGGTAAAATTGGTGATGGTTATGATTTAAGAACTAAATTGTTTCATATAAGGGTCATTATGAAACATACCAAGATCGACTCTTTGTTAGATAATGTATATTAAGCTAATTTAATTTCATAAGAAGTGGTAAAGAAATTGGGATTGGAAACTAAGATGCATCACAAACCCTACCCACTAAATTGGATAAGAAAAAATCACAAATTTCCCATAATAAAGAAATGTATCATAAAGTTTGCAATTACATCTAAGTTTTTGGATGAGGTAATATGTAATGTGGTACCACTAAAAGCATGTGGAATGGTCTTGGGTAGAAATTATTTATATAATCACAAATAAATATTCTTCATGGAACATAATCAATATCACTTAACTAAAGAAGGGACAAAATATGTTGTGCATGCTCATCATATCAAAGGGAATCAATTTCTTCTAACAATGTAACGATTAAAGAAGGCATATTATGCAAGCAATACACCTATGATTGTAGCAGTTGATCTTAAGTAAGAAAGTAAAATGGTTGTAGCATGTAGATCTAGCCATTCTTTGCTTCAATATAAGTTATTATTGTGCAAGTGATCCAGGTGGATATCAGTGGTCACCCACCTTTTCCATCTAGCTCATAACAACTTTCTGGCAATTTTGGTAATTTACTATTTTTAGCAGTTTTTTGGGTCCTAAACCTCCGGAGCCATTTTGAGGCCCTAAACGACATTTTTATGGGTATCTTGCGATTTAATACTTTCATCATGAAATTTTTGTCAATATTTGTAGTCCTCGGATAGATCTTTCCAATGGGCTATCGTGCGCCTAAAACGAAGATCGTATGCAGAAGTTACGACCCCGGGGAGTTGATGTACTAACTTACCCAAACGGGGCCCACATGACTTTTGGTGCTTCATCTCCTAGGGTTAGGTTTTTGGATGTATAGGGTTTTTGACACTCCTGTTTATTGTAAAAAAGGCCTTTAGAGCCTCATGGTAATCTACTTCTTGCGAATGAGTATATCTGTCACGTCTCTTCTCAGAGATAAGCCACCACCATTCCAACAAGCTTGTTTTCCGCTACATTTTACAGTTTCAACTTATTTTCTTGTTGAATAGAAAACTAGTTTCACTGTATCTCTATTATTCTGTGTTAGTAATATGTTAATAATATTTAGTCATTTCGTTATGCTCATAAAATCCAGATCAATGGTATCAGAGCGTTCTGCTCCTTGTCGTCTTAATGCATGTCCCCAACGAGGTCAGAGTACAAAGAATTGGGTCTCGAGCTTGCTTCTCTTGAGGACAAAAGCTCTCGCACACCCAAGAGACCTCTCATGGAAAGATAAAATAAAGATGACGGGACAAGAGATCCTTTCAAAATGTTGCTTGAGGAAGCCCTCACGCAACAGAGGAACGAGATGATGGATAGTTTCACACAAATACTTCGGTGACTACCAACATGCGACACATATTCTTCGAGTGGAGGCGTCGCCCCCTTAAAGGTACAAATAAACTTTGATATTCCTGTATTTGAAGGTCAGATAGATGCAAATGGCATAGAAAAGTGGTTGAATCTACTAGAAGGGTATTTTTCTGTCCATAACTTTTTGAATAAAGAAAAGATTACTTTTTCTCTCCTCAAAGTCGTTCCCCATGTCAAAGATTGGTGGGAAACTTTCTGAGAGAAAAATGAAATAGAGGAACCCTCGTTATTTACAGTCACGACCACTTGGGAATCCTTCAGGGATGATATTAATTAACAATACTACCCTGTTGGAAGTTATGATAACTTGTATACCAAATGGACCACACTGTAGCAAGAAAGAGACCATGTAGTGTCAGAGTTCACAAATATCTTACATACCTTGCGTAGCAAGATGGGTATCAAAGATTCAGAGCGAAATATGGTGCTCAAGTATTGTGGTGCTCTACATAGATACATCCAGACCGAAATGAAATTTTTGGACATCTCATCCTTGGGCGTGTCCTACCGACATGCCGTCAAAATAGAGCAGAAGCTCAAACAGAAGACGTGGAAATTTGGGCCCAGGAACCCCTCATAAAAAAAGCCAAGAAAGGGTGTCCCCAACCCATAGAACAAAGGACAGAGAAAATATGGACAGTATCAGGGAAACTAGTCCAAACCGTAAGCAAAGAAGGACACCAAAAAGACAAAGAAAGATATCGGGAAGTGGTGCGACTTCCATAAGAACCCTTGGCATAACACTGTTGACTGCTACTCAAAGTAGTCTTTGGTGGCCGAAGTGAGAGCCTCTGAATCAGATGCGGGTTCTGACTCTGATTCAGAACCAGAAAGGTGAAGACGAATCATTTACGTGTAACCCAGTGCCACCGGTGCTACCACCAAGGTCCAACCTAATGAACCAGATGAGCCAAAAGAAGGAGATCGCCTCTTCCATTCACAGATGTGGGTAAAAGGCACCCCGGTGCACTTCATCGTTGATAACGGTAACCAAAAGAACCTCATCTCAACAGAGGTTGTCAAGCAATTGGCCCTGCTGACAATGTTGCACCCACAACCCTACAGTATTGGATGGCTCCGTCAAGGAAGCAATGTCCACGTCAGCCAATAGTGTCGACTGTCATACGACATCAAGCCCTTCAAAGACGAGGTATTGTGTGATGTTTCTCCTCTTGAAGTTTGTGATGTTCTTTTGGGACAACCTTATTTATGGAAAAATCATGTTGTATATGAGTCTAAGCCTCGTAGTGTTATTATTACTTTGAATAGGAAATTGTACAGGATACCCGAGGCAGTCCCACCTAGTGTTATTTCCTTGATCTCTTCCAAGCAATGCAGGAAGGTCATCTCTCAGACGGGGAAGTTTTTCTTCTTCGTGATTTTCTCTCAGAATGAGAAAAAGATCAGAGCCACATCCAGGGTCTATGCGGCTGATCTCCACACAACAGAAGCAAGTAGATAAGGTTGTTGAAGAATACTCATATATCTTCTCCTCACCTACCGGGGTACCTCTCCACTGTCAGGTCAAGAACCCCATCGATTTGACCCCTGACGCACCGCAGCCCAATGGGAAAGTATATCATCGCTCTATGTTAGAGAATGAGGAGATCAAGCAACATATCCAAGAACTACTCCACAAGGGGCACATCCATCCTATCTCATCACCTTGTGGGAACCCAATCGTGATGGTACAGAATAAAGATGGAACCTGGCGACTCTGCATTGATTACCAGGCCCTGAATAAAATCACAGTCAGAAACCGGTACCCAATTCCCCAAATCGACGACCTCATTGATCAACTCATGGGGGATAAATACTTCAGTAAGATTGATCTGGAATCTAGATACCACCAGGTCTCGATAGAATAGACAGATGTATGGAAGACCACCTTCAAGTCAAAAGAATGCCTTTTTGAATGGTTGGTCATGCCCTTTGGTTTGAAAAATGCTCCAACCACTTTCATGAGGATGATGGACGATATCTTGCGACCATTCACCAATACTTTTGTAGTGGTGTATCTGGATGACATTCTCATTTACAACCATTCTTGGGCAGAACACTTGCAACATATTCAGTAGGTTCTGCACACCCTGTGGCAGCACAAGCCATACGCCAACTTGGAAAAATTCTCCTTCGGCATGGACATGGTCCATTACCTGGAATACATCATTGATCATCCTGGCGTACATGTGGATCCATCCAAAATCCAAGTCATCCGTGACTAGCCAAACCCAACCACACTCACTGAGCTTCAAAGATTCTTGTGCCTTGCCAATTTCTACTACAGGTTCATGTTGGGATTCTAACATATTACATGGGCCCTCAGCCAAATAATCAGGGGTGGTGGTAAGGAAAACTTTTTGTGGGGTCGGTCCTGAAAACAAGCATTCGATGATTTGAAGCAATGCTTGTGCTCAGCCCCAGCACTTTCACTACCAGACCTGCAACATCCCTTTGAGATCGATACATATGCTTCAGACTATGATGTGGGTGTCATTCTCACCCAACACGACCACCCTGTGGCTTATCATAGTGAGACACTATCATATGTTGTCTGTAAGTACCCTACTTACAAAAAATAAATGTACTCCATTGTGCAAGCCTGCCGCTAGTGGAGACATCACATTCTTGGGAAGGAGATAGTCATCTACACTGATCATAAGCCACTGCAGTTCATGTAGACACAAGGAAAATTACAGAATGACCTCCATCAAAAGTGGTCCACATACTTAGAACAATTCCACCTCAACATCAAGTATAAAACATGAAGCACCAATTGCGTCGTTGAATTCCACAGTAGACTGTCAGTCACGGCACTCACCACGGTGATAGAATATTGCGGCCATGAGACCTATGGATGGCCCCAAATCTATGAGACAGACCCAAACTTCACCACCACCTACCAAATGTTGGGTGCAAACGCAGTTGTCGATAATTTCCATATTTAGGATGGGTTGTTGTGTCGTCTGGGCCATATCTGTGTTCCATCAAGTGAGTGAGCGAAGATGATATGGGAATCCCACTACATTCGGGTGGTAGGACACTTTGGCATCGAAAAGAAAGTGGTGATGCTACAAAAAAAATTCTACTGGACAAAACTTCGACAGGAGGCCAACAAGTATATTAGGTCCTGCACTGGATGGGTTGTTGCCAAACCGACCACTAAGAAACAGGTCATGTACACCCCTCTTCCTACTCCTGACAGGCCATGGGAATCCATATCAATGGACTACATGTCGCACCTCACATCCACCAAGTGGGGAAATGATTGTGTTTTTGTGGTTGTTGATCGATTTTCTAAAATGGCAATTTTGGTTGCCTGCAAGAAGAGCATCACAACAGAAGCCACTGCCAAGCTCTTCTTTGAACGAGTCTAGGTACATTTTGGAATCCCACAAACCATTTTCTCAAATCAGGACAGTCGATTTCTCATCACATTCTGGTCGAGCCTCTGGTCACTTCTAGACACCAAGCTCACCAAATCCACAACCTTCCACCCCCAGACAGATGGAAAAACCGAGGTCTTAAATCGAATGATCGTGCATATCTTGGGCATGTATAATTCCAAGCACCCTCACACATGGGATGAGAGTCTTCCCTATGTCCAACATAGCTACAACTGATCCATGCATAGTTCAATCGACCACAAACCCTTTCAGGTGGGGTTGGGATTCCAACCATTGGGTCCCATAGATGTTTCACTTCCCCTTGCGGTCACCTCCGCTAACTCATCTTCTTCCCCAAATGAATCTGACAAATCCACCCAGTTCATTGAGCGGATCTAACAAATCTGCCAATAGGTTCAGGATATCCTACAGAAGTCGAATGACAAGTACAAGCAACGCCATGATCAACATCGGGTGCCACATAAGTTTTAGGTGGGTGACAAATTTTGATTGCACTTGCAAAAAAAATGCCTTGCAGGACCCCATCGAAAGCTTTTCCCACTCTGTTATGTGTTGTAAACCATCACCAAGGTTGTGGGGGATAATTATTTTGAGCTAAACATTCCTCCTTTCCTTGGCCTGCACCCAATGTTCAACGTGGACCTCCTTCGACCTTATTTCCCACCATTATTGGACACCTCAGACGTAGCAGAACATCTAACACCAACATAGCTCAACTCTGACTACATACAAAAATCATCCAGTGATCATATTGTGGACACATAAATCAAGGGAACTCAACAACAAAGGATCCATCTTTATTGAGTTGTCAAAGCAGGGCAACTCCTGCACCAAGGTAAGTGGCTCACCCGGGGCCAAATTCAACAACAATTTATTCATCTGATGGGGGAACCAATGCAATGGAGACCATTGCTTCCTAAGGAGGGAGGACTATTCCAGGTGGATATCGGTGTCCTCCCACCTTTTCCATCTGGATCAAAACAACTTTCTAGCAATTTTGGTAATTTACTATTTTTAGCAGTTTTTCGGGTCCTGAACTTCCGGAGCCGTTTTGAGGCCCTAAACAACGTTTACGACGTTTTTTTGGGTATCTTGTGGTCAAAAATTTCATCATGAAATTTTTGTCAACAATTGTATTCCTCGGACAAATATTTCCAACGGGCTATCGTGCACCTAAAATGAAGATCGTATGAAAAAGTTACGACCCCGGGAAGTTGATGTACTGATTTACCCAAATGAGGCCCACATGACTTTTGACACTTCATCTCCTAGGGTTAGGTTTTTGGATGTCTAGGGATTTTGACACCCCTGTTTATTGTAAAAAAGGCCTTCAGAGCCTCATGGTAATCTTCTTCGTGCGAATGAGTTTAACCGTTACATCTCTTCTCAGATATAATCTGCCACCATTCCAACAAGCTTGTTTTCCGCTGCATTTTACAGTTTCAACTTATTTCCTTGTTGAATAGAAAACTAGTTTTATTGTATCTTTGTTATTCTTTGTTAAGCATTTGTTAATAATCTGTAGTCATTTCGTTCTTCTCATAAAATCTGGATCATCAATCCTGTCAGGCATATTGGTTCATTTTCAGTCATGTTTCTGATGTTGTTATCACTGCTAATGTTTTCTACATGGATGGTAGTGGGTTCAGAAATATGTGAACGAATGCAAATGACTAACAATATGATTTCAGTTTCCATGGTTGTTTTTCAATTTATATACAAAGGACAAGCGGGGAATTTATCTCGCACTTGATGTTTGGTTAATAACCTTTTGGAGGACCAAAAGGTCTCAATGGGGAGGTATGATCCAAAATGGATCTGAAAAGGCCAAAAATTGAAAGTCGTCGGATTTGGACAAAAATAGTTCCATTGTGAAGAGCTCGCCGTGATTATTCTGATGGTATATTTGGTTTTGAAAATGGAGTCTGTATGAGAAAGTTATCATGTTCTGAAATTCTGCATAATCAATAAAAAAATCAACAGGTCAAAGGGTGAAATGGAAGTCTCTGGAGGTGACACGTGGAATTCTAGTGAAGTGACATGTGGAAGTGTAGGTTATGACATGTGGTAGTGGTTGCTGACTATATAATCAAGTTAGAAGGTCTACTGAGCAGGTGATTGGTTGTTACGGGCCACTCACAGGGTGACATGTGGCCCAACCCAGTGGTGCCACATGGCACCATGGATTAGGTTGAATATAAAAAGTTGTTCTATTTATCCTCCGCAGGATTCAAACTCCATATCTTGTCAACACCAACATTTTACATCACTCATGTCAATTGTTATGGCATTCATGGTCTCCTTTTTATATGAAGTGGCAATTTATTTTTATAAATTTGATATGTGGAGATTTTGCCATATATTATGGGATCTGAATCCCATATAAAACACCATATTTAACCATACATTATATGGTTTATTTACCATGTATTTTCTCCATATTCAAAGGGATAAGCCAATATATGGTTTATAAAATATTCTTGTATGCCATTTAAGTGGGTCAAAGCCCATAAAAATTAGAGATTCGAATCATATTCTAAATCGGGTTTGTTAAACCATATTATATGGTTTGTTAATCCATTTAAAAAGGCGTTTGACCATATTTTATGCCACAAAATAATATGTTATGGGTTTTAAACCATACTTTTAGGCACAAACTCATATTCGATGCCAAATAAAGGTGGGTTGTTGGGATTTGATCCCACAACCTCATATTATTTAACCAAAAGATTTATCCAACAAGACAAAGGTTGAATTTATGCAAAGAATTGTAGAACACCCCATTTTATGCAGAGAAGCTAGCGAACTAGCAAAATTTTGGAAGTCATTTCCGAGAGCTATGGTCAATCTTTTTCAGTGTTGTCAGTTGTGTTTGATTCTTGAGGTTGAGTAGAACAAAATGATACCAACTTGAAATCCAAATTATGTAATTGTGATGTACTTTTGAATCATTGAATATTAATAAGTAATCCTCTCCCACCGAAGACAAAGGCCCGAAGACATAGGAAAATTTTTAGAACTCCATTATCAAGTTTTGGCGTTATGGTTTGTTGTCATTATTGTTCATTTGCAGTTTTGAATTATTTATATGGCTGCAAATTCTTTCATTAATCATCTTCTCATTCTTATTAAGTCTTAATTGGTAAAATCTGACATGCAATATACTTAACCAAAGTCGTTTAAAAGATCATTTCAGATCACACACCCACGCTATGACATATATTAATGATTGGGCTCTCATACACTCAACCAAAAATTAGAAATTTTCCCCAAATGATAATAAAAATTCATAAATGTGGGTTTGAATTAATACCCATAAATTATTTCCCCTTTGACCCTCTCTTGGACTCTCTCTAGATATTCCCCCTCTCTTATGGATTAATTCTCCTCCATCTCTGTCCATTCCCAACAACTGACATTGTATTATGTTCATTATTTAAACATAAAATGCATTTCACATATTACATTGCTTGGTCATAGCCACATCTATATCTACATTATGCATTAAATAAAATGACGATTATAATGGGGATTTTACATTCCCCCTCCCCTTTAATTATGTATCATCCTCAATGCACCGCACCATGCTGAAAACATATACAAATTTACATTACAATGTTCATAAAATAAAAACAATTTTCTGTAAATTTTTACCCTCCAACAATAGTCCAAACAAAATCTTTCGTTCTTCTCAACTTGTTGTCCCAAGGAATGGTCCCCCTTCACTGCCTTCAGTCCATCGGGATACATTGTTGTTTTATCAAAGCTACCAGTGTTGACCAAGAATGCTAAGATAAGGTTCTAGAACTCTAGTTGTCCAAAAATGGAGTCTTGTATTTTTGAGCGTCTATTTTCTTCAAAATTGACAAAAAATTGCAGGGATTTATCCCACATGTTTTCTTCATTCTCCCATGTAGCATCTTTAGGACCATAGTAGGCCTATTGAATCTTTACCAACCCTATGTATTTGTTATTAAGAACTTTGAATTTTCGGTCCAGGATGCATACTGGTTCCACCCAGAAATCCCCTTCGTTTTCCACCTCGATCACAATCCAATCAATTATGTGGTTAGGGTCAGGCACATATTTATTTAATAACGATACATGAAAAACATTATGCACTCTCATGGATGCAGGAAATTCTAGAATGTATTCCATTGTCCCTATCTTTTATAATATTTCAAAAGGCCCACAATATCTCGTTTCCAACTTTGGGAAACCCAATCTTATCAAACTTATTTGTTCTTACACTTTTAGGAAAACATGTTCTCCCACTTTAAAATATATGAAAACATTTCTTTTTTCTGCATAGATTTTCTGCCTATCCCAGGAAGCCTTTAAATTATTCCTTATCTTTGTCATATTCTCTTCCATTTATTTCAACAAATATGGCCCAATGATAGCTTTGTCTTCTAGGTTGTCCCAACTCACTGGTGTGTTACACTTTTTGCCATACAAAGCTTCAAATAGGCTCATGTTTAATGAGGCTTGATACCCATTATTATAAGAAAAATCCACTAAGTGGATATAGTCTTCCCATTTTTATGGATAATCCATCACCTACATTTTGAGCATGTCTTCAATTATCCTATTGGTCCTTTATGTTTTCCCATCAGTCTCTGGGTGATATGTCATACTAAGAGTCATATTTGTCCCAAATCCTTTGAAAAAACCTTGCCAAAATTTGGATGTAAAATTGGAATCTGTGTCTGAAACTATTGCCTTAGGCACTCCATGTAACCTGACAACTTCCTTAATGTAGATATCTGCAATGTGTTTTTACTTATGTGTTGTCTTTACGAGAATAAAATGTGTTGCCTTAGTGAGTTTATCCACCACCACCATGATGAAATCATGTTGCTTCACGGTTCTATGCAACTTTGTAATAAAATATACTATAACCACTTCCCACTTCCATTCTGGAATGGAAAATGGCTGCAAAAACCTCGCTAGATGTATGTGCTATGACTTCACCTTTTGGCACTCTAGAAACCGGGCTATGTAGTTAGCCACTCCTTTCTTCATTCCCGATAAAAAAATATTGGCTCCTCACAACTGTAATGGATTTTTTATATCCCGAGTTCCCAACATATGGCACATTGTGCATTTCTCTCAGCACACTATTTTTTAGCTATGTGGAATTTGGCACATACACCTTTCCCTTGTACAAGAGGATTCCATCCTCTTTTAATTCATAATTTTTAATTTTCTATTGTGAATTGCTTTGTTGTAATTTTCTTTCATTTGCAAATAAATGAGATTTGAATTTACTACTTCAAGAATTTTATCTTTTAAATTTTTCCTGTACATGTTGATGGATTAAACATGCACATCATGGGATCTTCTGCTGAGTGCATCAACCACCTGATTTTATTTTCCCTTAATATGTTTAATTTAAAAATCATACTCACTATGAAAATCCACCCATCTAGTTTTCCTGGACTTTAGTGTTGACTATCCAAATAAATATTTCAGACCACAGTGGTATGTTCTTGGCTCAAATTGCTTCTCCATGAGGTAATGCTTCCACATTTTCAATGCATGTACAATGGTTGCTAGCTATAAATCATGGGTAGCATAATTTCTCTTGTGCTCCTTTATTTTTCTAGATTCAAAACATACCACATGATCCTTTTGACCGATCACTCCATCGAGCCCTTCCTTGCATGCATCTGTACACACTACAAAGTCTTCATCTGGGTCTACAATCTTTAATATGGATGCACTTGCCAAAATGATTTTCAACTACTGAAAAATTTCTTCAAATTTCGAGGTCCACTTGATCCAGGTGGATATTGGTGGCCACCATCCTATTCCACTTGGACCCCCACCATTTTTTCTTTCAGTTTTTTAGTTTCCTTAATTGTAGCACAATTTACTATTTTTGACAGTTTTTCGCATCCTGAACGTCCAGAGCCGTTTTGAGGCTCTAAACGACGTTTTTTGGGCATGGTCTGATCAGAGAATATATTCATGATATATTTTGCCAACAATTGTAGTCCTTAGATAGATCTTTCTAATAATGTATCATATGCGTCAAACAGAGGTAGTATGCCAAAGTTACGAACCCGGGAAATTGATGTACCAATTTACCCCGACGAGGCCCATATTCTGGTGTTTCATCTCCTAGGGTTAGGTTTTTTGTATGTTTAGGGCTTCCATTGTTTCTCAATAATAGATAGGCCTTCGAGCCTAATTGGAAAATAGAGTTCAGAGGCCTGTAGTCGCCACATCTCTTCTCAGAGATAAGCTACCAACGCCCTAGCTAGTTTATTTATATTCTGTCTGTAAACAAATTTCAATTCTTTGATATTAATGAAACTAAGTGTTATTTCCATTGCATATTTGTATTCATGGTTATTTGTGTATTCCGTTGTGTTACTGCATAAATCCAGATCACCACTCGAATTTCACTCCTTTCTTTTACAATGAAGTGGTTGGGCTTGAAATCTTTGAAAACCTTTTTATGAATCTTCAGTAATAACCTGCAAGACCCATAAATTATTTGACTTAAGTGACGTTTATTGGTACTAACCATCCGTTTATGGTCTCTATTTTCTCGGGATCAATTGATATCCCATCTGCTAAAATAATATGCCCCAAGTAGTGAATCTTCTTTTGATAAAATATGCACTTAGCTTGGCATGCAATTTATGCTCCCCAAAAACCTTTAGCAACATTCTCAAATGCTCCTCATGCTCCTCTTCGAACTTAGAGTATATGTGAATATCATCTAAGAAAACAATTACAAAATTTTCTAGGTACTCCTTGAACACTCCATTCATTAGACACACAAAAACAATTGGGGCATTTGATAGTCCAAATGGCACTATCGTGAATTCATAATGCCCATAGCTTGTTCTAAATGTTGTTTTGTTGATATCTTCTTATTTTATCATTATTTTATGGTAACATGATCTCAAGTCAATCTTGTAAAAGATTCTTGCACCTTTTAGTTGATCAAATAAATCATCAATCCTCAGCAAGGGATATTTGTTCTTTATGGTGACTTTACTCACCTGTCTAAAATCAATACACATCCTTAAGGTTCCATCTTTCTTCTTCACAAAACAAACTGGGGCTCACCACAATGAAACACTTGGGCGTATGTACCCCTTCTTTAAAAGGTTTTCTAGTTGCATCTGCAATTCTGGTGTGCCCATTATGTAAGGTGTCTTGGACACTAGGGTAGCACCTAGCACCAAATCAATAGAGAAATTGATATCCCTCTTTGGTGGAATTCTTGGGATTTCCTCAAAAACATCTGCAAAATCTCTCAAGAATAGACGGTCTTCAAGACTGGCCATTTTATCTCTAGCTGCATCTTCCATGTGGGATACAAAAATTTAACACTCGTTTCTGAAATTCTTTTTCAGCTGCATGGATGAAATTTCTGTAACAACCAAAACTCTTGGAATTCCTTGAATATTTCCTTGCTTC
This sequence comes from Picea engelmannii, assembly GCA_009831015.1. Lineage (NCBI taxonomy): Eukaryota > Viridiplantae > Streptophyta > Pinopsida > Pinales > Pinaceae > Picea > Picea engelmannii. The sequence continues at coordinate 1,164,374 of ML778973.1, forward strand.
CCTTTCTCATCAAGACAAGTTATTGCCCTGTTGTAATAGTCTAGGAAAACATGGTTTTTTTCTAACCAATCCATGACAATTAGAAAGTCATATGAACCTAAAGATATAATGTTTACATCAACCTTTTTATTGAATCCATTCATGTCTATTGGTAAATGTTTAACCAACTCATTGATATCTGTCTTAGCCCTTGTTGCTAACTAAACTAACCAATATTTCTTATGCTTACACATTTCCAAATAAAATATTTCAATAATATTAGAGTTTATGTAACTATGGTTAGCTCCATAATCATCTATGGGATGATTATTGATCTTCCACTTCAATCATGGGGGACTGATACTCTACTTTCTTTTTGTCCAAGGTTGCATAAGTCTTTGGCATGTTTCCTCCCATGTCAACCATTGTTTCTACCTCTTGGATGTTCTGAACGGTTCTCATCCTTTCTCCTTTGTGAGGGAAGTCCTTATATAAGTGGTTTATCTCACATCCCCAACATTGTATAAGTTGTTTCCTTGGCCTTTTCCCAAAAGAATCTATTGAATTGTGTTCTTTCTGGGATGAATGTCCTTGTTGATTTGCTTGAGAGTTATTCTTGAAAAAGAGTGGCTTAAAACCTTTTTTCCTTTGCTCCCTTTTTCCTTTCAATTTGTCATTCCAATTCTTTTGAAAGACTGACCTCCCTCTGCTTTTCTCATAGAGATGTCTTTCTCTCCTTATGGTCTCCTCCAAAGTCTTGGGGTTATCATATTGTATCTTGTCACTATAGAAGGAGGGTAACCCACTCAAAAACCTTTCGATTTTGACCTTTTCATCCTTTATGAAGTCAAAATACTTCAAAAATTCAAAGAACCTCTTCTCATACTCATCCATGGACATGCTTCCTAACTTGAGTTCAAAGAACTCTTTCATCTTCCTCTCATAGTAATGCTCAGACAAGTATTTCTCTTGGAAATATCCTTTGAACTGCCTCCATGAGACCCTCTTCTCATAAAGGTGCTTGGCTTGCTTGAGTTGATCCCACCACATGGCTTCCTTTCCTTGCAAAACATAGTTACCAACTTAATGAGAATTGTGAACCCAAAACGAGAACTCTGGCCCAAAAAACCCATATTTTTGCATAAAAAACATGAAAATCAACCCCCAAATAAAAAAGTAGTGCTACCGGTAGCACCATTTTTTCAAACAGGGTCAAAATTACAACATTTTTCAAGCATGACCTTCAAAACTCATACAGTTGTTCAAAAAAACCTTAAAATTAACACCTAAATAAAAAAGTGACGCTAACTTAAAAATAAATAAAATTCTAAATGTTAAAATTATGGCTAATTATGACCTAAAGTGACGCTAACTTAAAAACAAATAAAATTCTAAATGTTAAAATTATGGCTAATTACGAACTAATTGAAACCGTGGTTTTGACAATAGATCCCTATGCCAAAAAAAACCCAAAATTGGATACAAAATGGTCACTTTAAAATTGATTTATTAACAATTTTTTTTAATGAAGCAAAAAAAACACATTTAAAAAAAAGATTCAAAACCCAAATTAAACAACAACAAAAAACATTAAAAAAAGGGGTAGAAAAAAATTAAAATCTCCCCAAAAATCAATAACATATATATATATATATATATATATATATATATATATATATATATATATATATATATATATATATATATATATATAAACACTTGAAACCATAGTTGCACGAGAACTGCTCTCGACATTTTGAACATCTATGAAATTCGTTCCTGAAGTTCATGGAGCTTGGGAACTGGTTGGGAACGTCCCCAATTGGTTGAGAACTCTTTTGGGAACTTGGAATCTTTTTGGGAACTTCAACATCAAGGAAATGGGAGCATGGGAACCAATTTCCTAAAGGAAGAGATTTCAATTAGAATTATATTAAATTAAAATGTAAATATATTTATTCCATTATTACAAATACATAATTTCTTACAAATATTTTCATTATATTTATTCAAAATATCACTATAAAACTAAGACTAAACTAGAGTTAAATATTATTTCAAAAATTAGTTAAGTAAAAAAACTTAATAATACTCACTTTATAGTTGTGGATATGAAAGACTTTTAATGCATGTAAGTTTTCCTTCAAGCCCAAACTAAACATGAAACTCCAATAAATCAATACCTTACCCACTACATGCATTTCCTCCACTGTGATATCAACCAACCATATCATTGACTTTTATTGTATTTTCATATTAGAAGAGTAGTACTATTTTGTTTTTTTCAATTAAAAAAGAATAATGCTTCAAAATTACAAAGATGTTTAAAGTTTATATATGTAAAGTTTAATTTTAAAAGGATGTTAAAATTGTATATATGCATTTTCATTTTTGTTTCTCATTTTGTAATGGAAAATTTATGGATATTAAAGTTTCAGTGTTGTGTTAAATATATTCATATAATTATTAGCACAAATTAAATTAGTAATTTGCAATAGGAGAAACATTGTCCTCATTTGACATTCAATTTTATTGAAATCAGATTTAAAATGTATCAATATCTCTATACATTGTAATCTAAATTATCATTGTAATCTAAAATATTTTTTATATTTTTTTAATATATATTATTGCCGCTCCCAACTTCAAGTTTCCTATAAATTTGAGGGAAACTTCTACTTATTCTGGACAATGGTTCCCATGTTTCGGAAACTATTGCAACATAGCTTGAAACCTAAAAAAAAGATAAAAAAATATAGAAAACACTAAAAAAAAAAACTTAAAAAAAAAGAACATTTAAACAAAATATTAAAAAAATTTCTAAAAAACAAAAAATGGAAAAACCCTAAACTAAAACATCATATCAAAAACAATTCTAAAATTTAAAAAAAAATAAAAAAACCCTAACCTAAAACATCATATCAAAATTTTTTATGAAAAAACAAAAATTAAATAAAATATTTTTTAAAAAACTTATATATATATATATATATATATATATATATATATA
>ML778973.1:1167674-1180569 GCA_009831015.1 Picea engelmannii
ATATATATATATATATATATATATATATATATATATATATATATATATATATATATATATATATATATGATAACTAATTTATATAAATTATATATATTGTATCCTGTAAATTTGAGGGAAAATTTTCCACGTTCCCACGTTTCGAAAACTCGTGCAACATAGGTTTTTTACTTTTTTTTTGGTTCTTCATTTTCTCATAATTTTAATAAATAGTTTTGATTTTTGGGTTTTTTTATCTGTTTAGTTTTTTAAGTTTTATTTTATGTTTTGTTTTATATAAATTTGTTTTTGATTTTTTTTTTCTTAGTTTTTTAAGTTTTTAATTTTCAAAAGAAATTTAAATTCTATTTGTTTTCTAAATAGTCAAAAATAGTGTTTTTTTAAGTACAATAATTTCTATGTATTGAAGTAAAGGTAAATAATGTTTTAAAAATGATGTTTTTTACTACATTTTAAAAGTATGGAACAATAAATTAATTAAGGAGACACAATTACATGGAAAATTGTAATTTCAAAAAAGTGAATGGAAAAAAATATTTTTAAGATTGAAAGAAGCATGGAAAAATGACTAAAAATACCCTTGAATAAAAAATAAAAAAATTGAAAATACATGAAAAACAAGCATTTAAAAAAATAATGTGGAAACATTGTGGATCAAAAAATTTAAAATATCCAAAAACCATCTAAAATGGGAGGGGGGGTTCTACTGACAACACCATTTATAAAAACGGGGTAAAAAACTTGACCCCCCAAAAAACAAGAACTCTGTATAGTTCTCGTTAAGTTGGTATCTATGTTGCAAGTGGTAGGGTGCAATCCTTGTTTCTACCCTGGAGGGGTAATCATGTATCTAGAAATATTTTTTTATTTCCAACAGCCAGGTGTCAAACTCTTCTCCTCTCCTATGCTCACCATTGAAATTCAGTGGCTTAATATTCTCGAGTTCACCTTGCAATATTCCTACCTCGAGTATTCTCCTTTGTCTCCTAATAGGGGACACAATTCGATTGCTCCCTGGCCCTGAACTAGCATGACATCTCCTAGTGTATTTCTCTAGGGAATGATGGTGCATGCTCCTACTCCTTGACTACCTATCATTCTCATGCTCATCCCTTCTACTATGGGATTTGGATGTTGTCACTTTCCTAACATTAGCTTCTTTCCTTATGCCAGAGTCCCTTTTGGATTTCTTCTACAACATGCTCAAGCTCTGAAGTATCTCTTCCCGAGCCTTCATAATATTTTCATTATCAACTCTATAGCTCTTCACTTGTCTATCTAGACTCCTCATAGTTACAGGTTCCTGCCTATCTCTTCTTCCATTAGACTTATGTCTCATTATTCCCCAAGCTGACATGCAAACCTCTGAATTCTTCCTTGTGATTATTGGACCCTTGAGAATCTTCCATTGTTGTGGTTCTCATATAGGAACCAAACTTCTTCTTAGAACCTCTAACTATGCAAAAATTTGCATGCAAAGATTTTTCTGTTAGATGAAAATAAACACACATACAATTTGGAAAATAATTCATAAATTTTTATGCCCTTTAATGCCACCAATCATCTTCTTTTGGGTTGGCTGCAAAATTTTCTGCTCAAATTAATTTTCTAGGTTATTAGATGGATTCTCCTCCTCAAGATATTTCCATCGACTATTTATTTTTCCAATTCCAAGTTTAGAGCATAAATTTATGGACTTCATAAGTTTTGACCATTTTCCCTTCTATATCCCTGCATGTTACAGGTGTTTGTTTTCTCTCCCAACACATTTTCATATACCCAGAACTCAAATTTGTCTCCATGGTTGACTTCAATAGTCCATGAGATTTCCATAGATTCCTCTTGGGCCCCAAACTGACTCCCGAGCTAAGAGTTATTCCCTTTAAAAGAAATCTGGTACTAAATTTTACCCTTAACTATTTTGGCAGTAAATCCTCCATACAAGATTCGTTTGACGAACATTTTAGCTTGCTAGAAAGATCTATCTAAGATCTATCATTTTATTGGAAGAAACAATGTGTCCTAAAAGGAAACATAGTTTTGTACAAATTTGATTTTCAAAAAAAACTGTTTAGGCCCTCGAAAATTCCCTACAAGATGAAGACCTTCAAAAACCAAAATTTTTATGGAAAAATTCACTAAACTATTGTTGTAACAGTTATTATATCCAAACCATTGATCTCAAAATCAGAATCAATATTGATCGTTGATCTTCTTGGCCTTTCCAGGATGCTGCTGGACCTCTGTAGGCTTGTCGAAACCCATCTTCAAAGTCTTCCCATTAGAATTTCAATTGTTGGGTACATGATTTCCTTGAAAATCGTAGTCCGAACATTGTCGAACTCCCTATTAGAAACCTTTCAAATCAATGAATTTGATTTACTCATATCTTTTCTTCATCGCCATAGCATTCCCATCAGAGTGCTTCTAATCTTGACTTTCCTTCTCCCTCTGATAGATCTGATAGTCCTAGGAGTTGGCAATAAACAACTCTGATAGCATCAACCCTTCAAAATTACATGATGCAGCCCTTCCTTCCAACCTCTTCATACTCAACCATGTGGAGTTGTTCCAGGAGGATCCTCAGGTCCAAAAAATGCTCAAAAATAAAATTTCTTGAAATCGGGTGAAACCAATTCCATTGTGTCTGTCTCGTCATGATGATTCCAACCATATATTTACTTCCTCAAACGGACACCATATGTGAAATTTATCGCACTCTGATCAAATTCCCAAACATGCAAAAAGTCAACGATGACGTCAGTATGACATCATGTTGATGTGGCATGGTGACATGTAGCAGTTGATTGTATAGTGACATGGAAGAGCAGTGGCATGCTGACTAGGCAGGTAGCGGACATGGTCGAATGGTTGTTTGAAAAGTGTCACTTGGTGGGTGAGTTAAACAGTGCCACGTGGCCCATTCATGGAATGCCACGTGGCACCCCATCATTGACTTGCTATTGTAAAAGTTATATTGGACTTCCCCAAAATTGACCTCGAGATCTCTGACGTGGGGGAAGCATTTTGGGCAGGCCAAGATACCAACCCTCCTGCGGTGTGACTTATTAACCAAAGGCACAATTAAATATTTGAATGTGCTTTAAGTTCTAGGCGGAGGAGGTAAGCGTTGGGGTCTAGCCCCAACCCCAGTTATATGTGCTACCATACACCCACATAATCAACGCTCAATTCTTACACCATTCAACAAGGCTAAGGGCACGGGGGTTACCAGAATAGGTACCTACCACCATGTGACTTGGGGGCATGACCGCAGAGAGGGACAGTCGGTGGGGGGATTATTCCATCCGATCAGACCCTGGTTCCATTGAAAGCATCATACAAGCAGAAGATTACGGAGGAGGGGCTAGCACACAACCCCTTGGGGGCTGGCGCTTGGCCATATGAATTCATGTGACTCTGGAAAAGGGGCACACGACTAGGTTTGAGGGGATTAATTCAATTTTTGTTGTTAGAGTGGTTATTTTGCTATAGTTTTGGCCCAGATTGGGCATTTTTGGAGATTTCTTGGCCATTTGGAGGGGGATTTGATCCCAAAAAGAGGCCAGATCTTTGTGGGAATTTGGGCTACCATAACTGAGCCTAAAAACTATATAAACTGTTATTTTTGATCTTGAGGGGTACTTTTGTATGCAGGGAATGTGAAGAGGAGTTTGAGTTAACGGCCTATTTCTCATGTTTTGAGGGGCATTGAGTCATGTTTTGAGAGGATATTGTTGAGGCATGTGTGCATACCCACAAGGAGGTCTTGTACAATAGATCAAAATCATGTTTGTAACAACAAAGAGCCATTGTAAAGAGAACCTGAGCATTAAAGATCAATAAAGCGGTCCTCCACTTAGAAGTGAGCCTTGAGATGTAGTCACACATTGGTGAACTCCGTTAACAAGTTATTTGTGTCTATTTATCTTTCTTATTGTTGTTGTCTTCTCTTATTTGCAACATGGTTAATAGTGGTTAGACTCTTAAAAAATTCTTGAGCATCAAGTTAATGTCATTTTTTTATTAATACCTTTCATTTTTGGATCAAGTATTTTGGTATCAGAGTGTTTGGTTGTGTTGGAAGGTTTAACAAGTGCAGGATTGGATGCTCACAAGATCCAAATCTCATAGAGGAGAAGGATCATTGGCTGAATTCATTTATTATATTGAATGAGTGTTGAGGAAGAAAATAATGGCAAACAAAGAAAAAACTTCTCCACGAACTAGAAAGTTCGAAGAAGCATTTTTCTCCATGTCAAAAATGGTCAAATTGTTATATGATGATTTCTTGGAAAGAAAGAAACCTATTCTATGAGAACCTTTTATGAAAGGGAAAAGTGAAGGGAAAGGAGAATCTTCAAAGCCTCCTCCTTCACCACCTTCTTCTCCTTATTCTTCAAGTTCTACTTCAAATGCTAGTTCTCATTGTACTACACATACTATACAAAAGAAAACACATAAGCATAAGTCTGACATGCCTTTGTTAAAGCTTGATGTTAATTTTAAATTTCCTTTGTATGATGGGGAACTAAATGCGGAAAAGTTAGATAAATGGATAAGACAAATTGAAGTGTATTGTAGGATACATAAAATCATAGATGAGGAGACTATGATCCAGTTTTCTAGTCTCAAGATGGGAGGAACTGCCCTTGTGTGGTGGGAAAGCAGGACAAAATAAAATCTTAAAAATTTTGGTAAGACTCTCTCTTCATGGCTTGATTTTACATCTACATTACGAAAGCAATTTTATCCTCTAGCTTATATGCACCAAGATATTATGTCATGGAAGAACTTTAGACAGTTAAAAGGACAAACTGTTCAAATTTATACACATGAGTTTCGAAAAAGAGTTGTATTGTTGGGAATACCATTGGATACTCAAGAGACATTGCTTAAGTACATAGGTGTTTTTCATATATATATATACGACATGCAATTCTTATTTTTAATCCAAATATCTTAGATGAGGTGTGTGTGCAAGTGACTCATCTTGAATCTAGAGGCAAGAATGTAAATGTTGATTTTGTAAAACCATTTAAAACTATTGAAGGAAAATTCAAAGGCAAGGGTAAAGATAATTTCAAAGGGAATAAAACTAATATGGTGAAGAAGGAAAAACCTACATGCACTCATTGTAAGAAATATGGCGCATGTGCATGGACTTCCGAGCCTTAAACAAGATCATGGTAAAAAATTGTTGCCCTCTTCCTTGCATTGATGATTTATTAGATAAATTGAAACATGTGGTTTATTTTACTAAGTTAGACTTAAGAAGTGGTTATCATCAAATCCGAGTTGTTGAACAGGATATATGGAAAATTGCTTTTAAAACAAAACATGAGTTATTTGAATGGTTAGTGGTGCCATTTGGGCTTACTAATGCATCTGGTACTTTTATGCGGGTAATGAACGATGTATTTGGGCCATTCATTGATGATTTTGTAATAGTCTACTTATATGATATTCTTATTTTTAGTAGGACCAGGGAAGAGCATGTCCAACATGTTAAGCAGATACTTTCAGTGTTGTAGAGGGAGAAACGTTTTGTTAAGTTTTCAAAATGTGTATTTGGAAAAACATCTCTTGTATATTTGGGTTATATTGTAGGGGGTGGAGAGCTTAAGATTTATCCCTCTAAAGTTGAGGTCATTGTAAATTGGCCAAATCCTACAAATGTAACTAAAGTAAGAAGCTTCATGGGGGAAACACAGTATTGGATGAAGTTTATTTCAAACTTCTCTCTAATCGTCACTCCTTTACATGCTTTGACAAGTGTGAAAATGGGATTCCAGTGGGGAGGAAGCCAACAAAATACTTTGAAAGTGAAGATTAGTACAACTCTTGTTCTGGAATTTCCAGATCTCCAATAGCCTTTTGAAATTTAAATTGATGCAAGTGACTATGCCATGGGGACAGTGCTGATGCAGCACATAAAACCTATATGCTATCATTCTGAGACCTTCACTACATCAGTAATTAACTATCCAACCTATGATAAAGAATGGTATTCTTTAGTACAAAGTGTTAAAAAGTGGAAACATTACTTAATGGGCAAAGAAACAATAATACATATTGATCACCAATCATTACAGTATCTACAATCACAAACTAAGCTACAACAATCAAGGCAATTTAGATGGATGGGGTTTTTACAACAGTTTCATTTGGTCATAAAATATAAAAAGGGAATTCATAATAAAGTTGTTGATATGTTATCAAGTCCTCCTAGTACAATTGCTACAATCCTCAAGTACAATTCAATTACTCATGAAAGTTATATTGAACAATATGCGGAGGACAAAGATTTTAAGGAAGTCTATGCAACTTTAATTCATGGTAAAGAGAATAAGAATTCAATTATCATATTAAAGACAAACTTTTGTATCATTTGGGAAAGTTATGTATTCCAAAAAGTGAAAGAGTCCATGTAATCAAGGAGGCACATACTTCTTTTATAGCAGGACATTTTTGTGAAGACAAAACAATTGCTCAGTTACAATTTTTTTGTTATTGGCCTTGAATGCATGAAACTGCGTCTAAGTATGTAAAAGGATGTACTATGTGTGCAGTAAGAAAACCAACTAACAGAAAGTTAGGATTGTACACTCCACTTCATATTCCTTATCGACCATGGGAAAGTATATCTATGGATTTTGTGGGGGGATTGCCTATGTCTAGAAAAGGTCATGATTACTTGTATGTAGTTGTGGACAGGTTCAGCAATATGTGTGTTCTAATTCCTTGTAAAAAGAAAGTCATAGCTCAACAAACAACACAAATGTTCTTTGAAAATGTATGTGTTCATTTTGGGTTACCTACTTCTATTGTATATGATCGAGACTCCAGGTTCATGGGGAAATTTTAGTCAAGCTTGTGGGAACTTATGGACACCATAATAAAGAAGAGAACAACATTTCATCCACAGACGGGCGAACATATAGAGGTGGTGAACAGAACAATAGTGCATCTACTTCGGGCATATTACAAAAAACATCATAAGCTTTGGGATGGACATTTGTGTTATGTGCATCATGTGTATAATCGAGCCAAGCATTCTTCTACTCAGAGATCTCCATTTGAAACATGTTTGGGATACTTGCCAAAATATCCTTTGGATTTTTCCTTTGGGAAATACATTGTAGCAGATAGACACAATGGTGTGGACAGGGCTACAAAGTTCATTGAACAAATCCAATTGATTCATCAAGCAGTACACGAACAGTTGGAGAAAAGTCAAGCCAAGTACAAGGAGACACATGACATGCATCGAGTTGATCATCATTTCAAAGTGGGATATCATGTCTAGTTATACATCAGCAAGGAAAGATTGCAAGGAGAAGGTAAAAAGATAAAACCAATTTGTTATGGTCCTTTAAAAATTTTAGACAAGATTGGTACTAATGCTTTCCGGTTAGATTTTCCTCCATATATGCAAATTTATTCAGTTGTAAATGTGGAAAACTTGAGATTGTATGAGCATCTTATGATCGAGGATCAAGGATAGAATGTTCAGATTCCTTCCATATAATATTTTTCTCCTGAGTATATGAATGAGTTGCAGGAATACACCATTTTGGACAAAAGAGTCTGTACTTCTCGCAGGGGCGATGTGGAGTATCTTCGAGTGGGATTGAAGGGCACAAATCCAAGTCAGGACAAGTGTATGGATATTGAAAAAGTGAGGACACAATATCCTCACTTATTTACCAACTGATACCAGAATTTTGGTGGTTCAAAAGCTTCCAAGTGGGGAGGATTGATCCAGGAGGATCCTCAAGTCCAGGAAATGATAAAAAAATAAAAGTTATTGGAATCAAATGAAACCAATTCCATTTCGTTCATCTCGTCACACTGATTTCGGCCATATATTTACTTCCTCAAACCGACACTATATGTGAAATTTATCGCACTCTGATTAAATTCCCAAATAGGCAAAAAGTCAACGCTGACGTTGGCATGATGTCATGTTGACGTGCCATCATGACATGTGGGAGATGACCATATAGTGACATGGAAGATAAGTGGCATGTTGAATGGGTAGGTAGTGGACATGGTTGAATGGTTGTTTGACAAGTGTCACTTGGTGGGCAATTTAAACGGTGCCACGTGGCCCATTCATGGGCTTCCACATGGAACCCTGTCATTGGCTTTCTATTGTAAAAGGAATATTGGACTTCCCTAAAATCAAGCTCGAGACCTCTGGTGTGGGGGAAGCGTTTTGGGCAGGTTAGGATACCAACCTGCCTGCGATGTGACTTATTAACCAAAGGAGCAATTAAATATTTGAATGTGCTTTGAGTTCCGGGCGAAGGAGGTAAGGGATGGGGTCTATCCCTAGTCCTAGTTCTATGCGCTACCATACACCCACATACTCAGCTCTCGATGCTTACACCATTCGACAAGGCTAAGGGCGTGGGGGATATCAGAATAGGCACCTACCACCATGTGACTCGGGGGTGTGATCGCAGAGAGGGTCGATTGGCAGGGGGTTTATCCCATCCGATCAGACCCTGGTTCCATTGAACACGCCATACAACCAGAAGCTTGCGGAAGAGGGGCTAGCGTGCATCCCCTTGGGGGATGGAGCTTGGCCATATGAACTCATGTGACTTTGGAAAAGGGGCACGCATCTAGGCCTGAGGGGCTTAATTCAATTTTTGTTATCAGAGTGGTTATTTTGCTATAGTTTTGGACCTATAGGGCATTTTTTGAGATTTCTTGGCCATTTGGAGGGGTATTAGATCCCAAAAAGAGGCCAGATATTTGTGGGAAGTTGGGCTTCCATGAATGAGCCTAAAGACTATATAAACTAGGATTTTTGAGCTTGAGGGGGTACTTTTGTATGCAGGGAATGTGAAGAGGAGTTTGAGTTAATGACCCATTTCTCATGTTTTGAGGGGCATTGAGTCATGTTTTGAGAGGATATTGTTGAGGCATGTGTGCATATGCACAAGGAGGTATTGTACAACATATCAGAAGCCTGTTTGTAACATCAAAGAACCATTGTAAATATAAATTGAGCATTAAAGATCAATAAAGTGGTCCTCCACTTGGAAGAGGGCCTGGAGACGTAGTCACACATTGGTGAACTTTGTTAACAAGTTCTTTGTGTCTATTTCTCTTTATTATTGTTGTAATATTATCTTATTTACAACATGGTTAATAATGGTTGGACTCTTAAAACATTCATGAGCATCAAGTTAATGTCATTTTGTTATTAATACCTTTCATTTTTGGATCAGGGGTCCACGACAGATCAACGATTGTCATTACACTGCTCCCACTCACCGATCAATTTTTCATATTACTCCTCAGAGAAACTTTTATCGGAGTGAATTCCCCTCTGGGACCGAAACGCATTCCAACCAGTACTCGTCGATGAATGGTCAATATCTAACAACATTCAGACCCTACAATCTAGGTTGAAATCAGGTCCATAAGGCTTCTATCCTCCACCTAGACACTCACATCCATTTCCCTCTCCTCTGGTGACACATGCCACCATTAGGACTCACTGGCTGCTGAGTTGGAAAATTTTGTCATCATGACATCATCCTCTCTTTTTCCTTTCCTAAGTGTATCACACATCAATCTACGACTGATATTTATTCTCTTCTACTGCTGATCTATGGTCCAGATTGCTTCTCAAAGTCTCCCCCATCGGAGTGCCTCCACTTTAGGCATACAAGGCTACTTCGACCCTCAAAATTCGATAGTTCTCATTCTTTCGACTCAGGTTGTCAGACTCCTCTCTTCAAACTCTACCTCCCGCATGACTCCGAGGTCTTCTGAAACCCCCTCTCTGATGGACTTTTGGGAACGCTTAGCTTAGATCCTCTTGCGACTGAATCTTGACCACTAGTTCTCTAGTTTGAATTAATCCGGGCCATCAATTTCTAAACTTCACGACTGTCATGAAATACACTGAAAATAGACTTCCATGTCCAAATTCAACTTTGCAACATGCAACTCGACACCATGAATTAACTTTCTCGACTGCTCTAAAGCACTAAAACTCAAAAATATGCTCATAATTTGGGGGGTTTCACTTATGTTCACCATTTTCCCCCCAAATCCATCACAGGATGAAAGTATGCAACCATGAATCTACTTAATTCGTGTTGTCTCCTAGCCCAGACAAGCTTAATGTTGAACCTTGAGCTTTGATACCATTTTGTAATGTCCCCTAAATTAACCAGGGAACATTACTTGTGGAATAACACATAAAAACAAAATTTCTTCTTGCTAATTTATTTTTTTGTAGCTTACCAGTCACGATTTACACATATATTCGACTAATTTTTTATACCCATAATTAAATGAAACTACAACATTCTAAACGAGCATAAATGCAATTGATAAAATATCTATAACAACCATATAAAATAATTCTCTTACACAGAGTAAATGCACAACCATGAACTCGTAAATAACTCCACAAAAATAGATAAACACTTATATTTACCAAACGTTTATGCAACCAACTACTTGGGAAGGATGTTCCACCCAACCATAGACCTGTTATTATAGATCTCAAAAACAAGTCACCCCCAAGCTAGGGATATGAATCCACAAGAGAAGGGTTCCTCTCACAACCCACTCACAACTCATTAACACACATATCATTGATTCTCTCCTAAATTTATCTATAATTTACCTCCACATCTCTTCTTCTTGACCTTTCCAACCCAAGGAATGTACCCCGTCACTGCTCATAGTCCATAGGGTGTCCCATTTTTTTTATCAAGGTCTCTCTAGAATAGGTAGCTAGGAATATCTCAGTTGGGAACTCACTGTTAGGAAAAAAACTAATAAAAACAACAACAAACACTTGTTGATATAGTGCAACTCAATATGGAGTTCACTCTTTAGGCCTGACAACATGGCTCTTCAAATTTCAGCTCCAAAATGCTCCAAAATTTCTCTAGCATACTCCATAATTCACCCAGCCTTGTTGTTTCATCTCCCAAGCTCTTATTCTCTCGTTTCTCTTACTATTCATTTCCAAACTCAATCTCCCAAAACATCATGTAATATCCCATACAAATTTCCTCCCGTTTCAAAAGACCATTGACTGCTCACTCTTCCCAATGTTGATTGATTCTTCCCCATGCTTTCCAATAACTATTGGATGTGACTCTCACACCCACCCTATGAAAAATATTCAATGATTGGGCTCTCATACACTCAACCAAAAATTATAAGTTTTCCCCAAATGATAATAAAACTTCAAAAAAGTGCGTTTGAATTAATACCCATAAACTATTTCCCCTTTGAACCTCTCTTGGACTCTCTCTTGTGGATTAATTATCCCCCATTTCTTTCCATTCCCAACAACTGGCATTACATTATGTTCATTATTTAAACATACAATACATTTTTCATATTACATTACTTCGTCATAGCCACATCTATTTTTACATTATGCATTAAATAAATTGGGGATCATAGTGGGGATGTTACATATTCATTTTGTGGCATGGCTATGGAAACATATTTTGCGATGAGGGGAAAAAGAGACTTGAGGAACAAATCGAGGAGAAGTTCCTTGGTGACATCAATTTTACACAGGTTCCTTCGTCAATGTCATTCATGGATGTGGTCCATGATATGGGTGGAAGTAGTTTGACAAAAATCCAAAAGGATTTCCAAAACAATGGCATGTCATATTGGTAACTGAAATAAGGCTAAGAAATATGTGTCCAAATATGTCAAGGTCACATGGGACCCTACTTTTGCATCTACGTACCATTACACAAAGGGAACAATTAAGGTTCATTGAAATAGTTGTAGTTAGATGGAATCATCAATGATGTTGTTGAATGAGCACCATTGATGAAAGGTCATGGAATGGCTAATCGGGTCTTCGCTCGGCTTCTCGTTGAACTTGGGAATGTATAAGGGGATCTCTTTTGGCATGGGAGACCAAATGGCATCATGTAACACTAGTACATATGACCAAATTTGCAACGGTTTTTCGTTGATATTGCCAAACTTATCCGTCGCAATTTCCATGAAAGCCGAGATTTTTTTTCGTCGAAATAATTTCGTCGCTATATCCACGATCCAGGTGTGCATGGAAACATCGACGAAATCAGCTCTCCACGTGTCACCACCTTCAAGATCGGTTAACCCTATGCATCGTCGCAATTACGACGAAACTTCATCGCAATTGACATGAAAAGTTATGCCAAGCCAATAACTTACGACGTAGATGCTGAATACTGCGACACAAAACTGTCGAAACTTGCGACGAAAACCATTGGTAATATCGACGAAAAAATATCTTAAAACCAAATTTATGATGCATGTACTACATATGGGTGGATTATTCCACGAATTTTTTCCACACTTCAACTAGTTTCATATTTGTTTTAAACAGGGCGAGATTTTCGTCGATATTGCCACGAAAGTTCGTCGCAATATCGACGAAAATATTATTTAAATGTAGTTGGGATTTTCATCACTATAGCAACTAACTATCATGGCAATAGCGACAAAATTTTTGCCTATCTCATTGGTCAATGTTAACGGCTAGTTGACTATTTTATCTATATATACGTGACTTTAAGAAACTTTGCGACACAATTGCTATAGTTGCGACACTGTTCTTGGCTTTTGTTTGAGCTGGTTTTTTTTTTTTCCGTCACCCACCGGTTGAACAAATCCAATTCTTGATCTACATAGCTCATATTTTGAACTTGCAAGGTTAGTATGTTATTTTTTATTTATGTACTCATTTAACTTGTAATTTTTTTTCAAATGTCCAAATTTCATTTAGCTTGTTTTTTCCTTGATAATATATTATAATATGTGTAGTACCATATTTTATGTCTTTGGTTTTTGGATCTAGTTAGTATATTCTATGGAAAAGGGTATGTGGATTCCATAA
>ML778974.1:16411-28936 GCA_009831015.1 Picea engelmannii
CATAAGTTCCCATCTTTCCTTTATTAAGTTTTCTCCATTACTTAGTTTCCTAATTCTTATTATTCCCTTCTTTCCCCTTTTTATTAAAGCCCAAAATGGTAGTTGCGTTATTAAATCCTTCCCTTTTATTATTAATTTAATATATTTGTACTTCCACAAGTTAATGAATAATTTCTTCTTTGAAATTTTTAAATCCACTATTTTTAATTAAATTCTTACTCTCTTCATTTACCCTAAGAATTTTATGAAGACTAAACTATTACTTAAGTGGGTTTCTGTTTAAATTTTTATTTCTATTTTTAGGGTCCTTTTTCTTAAGGTTAGACTACAATTTTACCCTGAGAAGTTTTAGACTTAGGACTTAGATTCTGAGCTAGGTGACATTTAATTAGGGAAGTAACTTAAGAATTTCTTAATGTGTTAAATGTCTTAGGGCCATATAGGTTTGTTCCTTCATCAACATCAACGCGATGTGCCCTTCAGGACGCACCATGTGCTCTAAGGGTGTCACTCGCCAACTTGTGTTTCTTTTGCACGACGTGCCCTTGAGGATGCACCACGTGCTCCAAGGGTGCCACTCGCCAACTTGCATTTCTTTTGTGCGACGTGCCCTTCAGGATGCACCACGTACTCCAAGGGTGCCACTCGCCAACTTGACAGATTGGTAGACATCTATAACCCCTGGAGTCAACACTCCTCTAGGTGAACTTGTGGGAGACTAAAGATTCTAAGGAATAAGGCCTCCCGCCTTATTGCGAACCCCTTAGAATCATCGTGTGTGACGGTCACAGTCTGCCCTCATGACATCATGGATCCTCTCGAACTAGGTAATCGTTAATCTACAGTTCGAGCCACGGTGGGAGTGCTATGAGGCTGTGGCAGTGTTGTTATCCACCCCTCTCCCTAAACCTCTCTGGAAATCGTGTGTGGCCCCTTTACTCCATATGTGAGTCTGGTCAGCAAGCTATCGTCAGCCTGTATCATCAAAAATCGTGTCAAAACATGTCAACATCATATCATCAAATCAATGAAATATCACAGTAAATAAATCAACTCAAATAACACACTCCCTGACTCAATCCGGAGTCCAAGGGGGTTCCACCGATGCCTCTGCATCCTCAAGGTCCAAAACCCTAGCCACTCAATAAAATTGAGTCAAAAGCACCTGTCTACGTCAAAGCAGTGAAACATCATGTCATCTATCATAACGCATCATAATCAAAGATAAATGTTTTAACATCATAAAAGTCCAGATCACTTGCGATAAAGTGTCCTCAAAGAATAAGTTTTCTCAGTGCGCGAGAGCAGGATGTTACATCCAGGTTGTATACCCTTCACTTTAGTTAATTTACTACTGTATCGTTTTATCTTAGAATCTCATATGTGATCTACTAGCCTATTTGTTTACCCTTATAATATTTTCCTTTCATCGTCTTCATTTGTGACTAGGCAGAGTATTTTCTTTCCATCATTTCATTTCCATAAATTCTACTATGACTAGTTAGACTGCGTGTCTTCTATTATATTTTTAACACCTGTTAGATATGTATTCTGAAAACCTATTGTCATGTGTATATGTATTTAAACTTGTGTATTTCCGAAATTTATATTCTTTAAGTTCACTGAGTTTCTATGTTTTCTATGCTACTCAACTCAAAGAAAAAGGGGCTTTGTTCTGTAAGACTTTGAACTAGACAAGTGTAACTTCTGATGTAAAAATGAATGGGTGTGTTTACCTTCCCATATCATCGTTAAGATTCTTATTATATGAATCTTTAAATATCGAAATAGAACATCAAATCTTATGTATATATATATATATAACTTTCTCTCTATATACAATATTATTCTTATCATACATAGATATTATATGAATATTATGGCACTATATAAATTCCTTATAGTAATATGCGAATGTACAATCACTTTTAATTCTTGAGTAACCTTCAACATTTCCCTTGGTCAATTATCTAATAAACGATTTATTCAATTGATTTCTTGTACTTATATAAACATAGGATCTATACTATCCGAAGTAGAATCATGATGATTTTATTTTAAACTCGAAGCACTCCAGCGTGTTGTACATAATTACGATTCTATTCATAATTAAGATGTACAGATAGTTTATTCTAAGTATGAAATTAAACATGCAGGGGGTTTATCCTTTAATTGTCTCCATCCGTTCATAGTTTAACTTACAACAATAATACATACAACAATATGCTAGATATACTCTTTCAACCACTTAAATCAAAACTATTCTTGTTCAGAAAGAAATTCAACTGAAATAATTCACCCATCATTGTATAGATGTATTCTATCAGCCATTTAAATCAAAGTGATTCGCGTTTAGAAAGTAAATCAACAAAAATAATTCACCCAACATGGTATAGATGTATTCTATCAACTATTTAAAGCAAGAGACATATAATGAGAAAAAGAGTAGATGAACATATATGACCAAGTTCGTCGAAAAACAAATGGAACAACCACGTTCCTCCCAACCTTAGAACAGAATAGTCATTGCTACTTGCCCCATTCACCCCCTAGTTTGACCATGAATCCATAAGGGCGAACTCAAAACTCCACCTCAGCAATAGTGCTTCAGTTTCAACAACTTCTCCTTGCCTCACACTCAGAAAACAATGTTCATAACAACAAGAGATAATTATTCTTTCCCCAACATACTAGGCAGTGTTGTGCCTCCTCTCATATGCCACATATCAAAATCAATTTTTACCTAGGTCTTTATACCCTTAGGAATTTTCGGAGCTTTCCAAATCTGTGATTTTCAGGGGCTCCCAATGGCCAAATTCTTGATTTTCCACTTGTCACATTCAGCCTTGACGTAGTTCCAACATGTTCCTCTCTCATGGAGTCATGGTCAACTAATTTTAACATGGCTATTCCATTTGTCCATCAGCAATAAATATAATATATTTTGTTTCATACAAGTGTCATAGTCAAATAGTTAGTTGGGTCAAATTAGAGCTCTTTCCAATAATCATAATCATCAATTACAATTAACTAAATTCGAAATTCGAAATTTCCATAAATGACAATAATTTTCCAATTTCAAATTGACTAAAAAGGAAAATAATTTCCTAAGCAAATTTCAAATTTAAAAATAATTTATTTTTGGAAATGATACAAGTTTAAGTACTACATAAGTTATGGAGTGAATCGTTAACCATATTGTAATCTTTCCCTAGAGTTTGTGCATTACCATGACTATGCCCAAAACTTACAAGCTCGCGAAGACGTACTCCATCTCGTCACTTCAAAGATTTAGTTAACCAGACTTCATTAATGTTAGAGTTTACACTCTAGTGAAATATCGTGACTAAGACAAAAGGCTTCCACGTCGCTGGCACCAAAAATTTTACTGTCACTGCTTCACCATACCAGTATGCCAACTTGATACCATTAATCATTTTTGTTGATATTCGGTGGGTACTGGGGGTCTTTTCCCGCTCTGCCAAACTTAGGGTTTCTTTTTTTCCATATGATTCTTTTGGTTTTCCTAGGGAGACAAACTAGACTATGGTGACGCTTACGAGAAAACTGTGGTTTCTATAATCATCTAGCTTATAATTACATTAATTTTTATTTTGGTTTATTCTCATAGTTGGATTCTAATATCATTTACATGCTCATTTATAAGTTTTACTTGCCTTTTAAAGGGATCATTCTTAGTCTCGAGAATACGTCGTGGCTACACAAGTATGTGGTAAAAATATAACTTACTCCCATCTAGTAACTTCGTGTCTAATCCTGGTATATTAATTATGTCAAACTGAAAATTTCTGGGTTTTTCCTTTAGTACAGGGTCGTTGCAACCCTTGGAGAAAATTCAATGCAAATGGTCTCTATTACCAGATACTACAGTCATGGAGTTTTCCAACAAGAATTACAAGATTATTGTGGATATGATACTCCATCTAAATTTGAATGATAATGAGAAGCCTGGATGTTGTAACATGGAGGTTAGATGGAATCATTGCCACTTAAATGAAAACATTTTAAAGTTTCTATAATGTGAAATAACCGTCACTTCCATGAGTATTATTGTTTTAGATTGTCTTGTAGTTATGGTGAGAATACCCTATTTATTCTAGGGAATATGTGTGTTATTCTTTTTTAATGCCATCGCTCTGTTTTATTGAAATGTATTTTGGCTATGTATAATTTTCTTTTATCTGTATTCAATGTACTTATTGATTTTTCTCTTCATCTCGTTGAGGGTCATTGGTTAATTTCATAAAAGAGTTTGATTTTTTTGTTGTTGTATTTCTTTGTCTTGAGACTCATCATCATGGTGATTGATGTCTCTTCACAGTAACCACACACTATCGTGGTAGTCCTTAAAATTAATAATGAGGGTATTATTATTTTAATCTCGGTCATATATTTTATATGGAAAAAATTCTATAGTTAAGAACTATGTTTTAAACATAGTTTGTATTTGACTTCCTCTTAAGTAAATGGTTACGTGAACTTATTCGTCCCTCTAATAATTTATCACAAAATTTTGAGTATAACTTCTTTAGTAATCGAGTCGTGGCTTTGTACGATATCACCACTATAACTTATGCCAAGACTACATGATCATTGGATCTAGTGTTTAATGCACTTAACCTATTATCATTTATTTTTCTATTACAAATATTACACCTATGATTATATATAAATTCTCCTTGACACTTTATTTCTTTTTCATTAAATATAATATTTGTATTATTTCCTTACAACTTCAGAATGCTTATTACTTATGAAGTTGCTTCTCTGAAATTCCTTGTGTTATCATTTGATACTCACTCTCTCGTTAAAAACCCTATCCTTATCATCAAGGTCTATTCCATTTTATAATTAGAGAATATTTTCTTAGTGTTCCCAAGGAAGTCCAGAAACAATTAGCAAAGTTGACTATAATATCCAGAATTTTGAATTACTAAAATTTTACTTTTATTTATGCATTTGAGCGAATTATTTAAGTTTGACCAAGGGTGTGGAAAAAATTGTAATACATTTTAAATATTATTTAATAAAAGGCAATAACAAACTGAAAGTAGTTGTTAAAACTCAAGTGCGAGTTAGAGTTGAGCAGGTGGCTCATTAATGACCAACAGTACTAAGCAAGTGAAAAAAAAGACTTCACATGAATTGAGGAGGAGGCTCATAGCATGGAAATGTGTGATATTCCAGAGGAAGTTTTGCACGAATAAGAACTAAAGTCTTAGGCATTGTGGTTCAACGATCATGCTTGGGGTTATTCGCAGTAAGTAGTTTTGGAACAAGTAGTTTTGGCCATTCTAACATCGATTTTCATATTGGATTTAGGTTGACCTTCATATTGGATTTAGGTTGGGAGGAACATTAACCTTCATATTCTTGTTTCGTCTTGTGAAATTTACACAGGTTTGGATTTATATTTATTTGCAAATTTTCTAATAAGAATGTTTATATAAGAAAGATTTTTTTATGTTGAATATAGAGAGTAAGAAATTAGTTCTATATATTGTGTGGTATTTATATATATGATTTATGTTTATATGAAAATAT
Source organism: Picea engelmannii (assembly GCA_009831015.1). NCBI lineage: Eukaryota > Viridiplantae > Streptophyta > Pinopsida > Pinales > Pinaceae > Picea > Picea engelmannii. The sequence continues at coordinate 21,977 of ML778974.1, forward strand.
ATAAGATTTTTTCTTTCCAACCTCAAATGGTTAATTTATTAGTTCTAACCTCAAATGGTTAATTTATTAGTTCTTTGCATATAGACAATTACATTTTAAACTGATAGTGGTCAAAAGAAGGTATAGAAGGTATAGACAAATACATTTTAAACTGGTGGTGGTCAAAAGAAAATAAAGCGAGACGTATGGTCTTGTAACATAAATAGAAAAACATACATTTTCTTATACACAAAGTAATTATTAAATGTAAATCAGATATGAATGGATGTACAGATTCATTAAGAAAACAATAAAAAAAAAAAAGTATTTTAAATGCAATTATAATTATAAATACTTTTATAAAGTAAAGTAAATATAACTATAGAGGGTTTTCTTTACTGTAAAATAAGAATGCATTAACATTTTGTAAAAGATTGTTACAAGACCAGATAGACATAGTAACATTTTGTAAAAGAATGTTACAAGACCAGATAGACATAGGAGAAAATTTTATTAGAGAGAAAACGAAGTCAGTGTTAATAGTTTAGAAGGACAAACGGGTTTTGTTCCAAAGAACATACATATAATTGTACATAAATACCATACAAATCTATCTACAATCCAGTAGCCCTATGTTAAAAAATAGCTTCAAAACTTTCAAAAAAAATATTAAATCTATGTTCGCAAGGAATTTGGAAGCATAAACCATAATCCCTAAAAGACTATTGTTATATTTACAACGCATTCGACTTGGAAAACTGTAACCCATGTATATATCTTGAGTTGAAATATATAGCAGCGAATCCTAGATATTAAACCGTGAGAAAATGCATACTTGTTTAGATATAATGCTACCCACGAGTTCATTTTGGAACAAGGTCGTTACTGCAATTGGTTTGGACCCAAAATAAAATCAACTAACGAAATTTGTTAGTGCTTGTTCAATGTAGTAAAAAATTTCCAAGAAAATAGAGGAATTAAACTTATGCGACCAACATAAGCTAAGCTAACACTTATCAGTGTGGGAATGACCTCTGGTGTTCTTCCTTCGTCAGAGAAAACACTTACAGTTATAACCAGACCTGTAACAAGAGATTGGATGTTAGGTTCAAGATATACAAAAAAATAAATTATAAACAGAGGAAAGACATAAAAGAAAACGAGTTATAATGATAATACGAATGTACTTAGGGATGGAAAACCCTTTCCATGTTGGAAAAATCTTCAGGAATGAATATCTCTATTCCTACATAGTAACTATCCACGCAGAGCAAACTCACAGGGTGACCTCTCGCGCAGAGTAAGTTTAATAAGTGAATCCTCGCACAGATGAACTCTTACAGAGTAGATACCTTCGTAAAACTCTTTCAGAGAGTTCGTTCTCACATAACACAACAATTTTACTACAGAGAAAACAAGACTTGAGAAATGACGACCTCGTGGTTTCAGACAAGCTGGTAGGAACCCTGAAACCGTGATTGAATTCGAGATCCAGTACTACCTCGGTGGTGCTCGATCAGAGAAACACTTTTTAAAAAGCAATTTTTAAGATCATTCCATATTAAACATTCTTTAAACCTCGACAGGAGTTCACCAAACGCTTTCCAAATGTGTTCCATTGTTCCTTTAGAAAGGATGACGATCACAATAAGAATTAACATCATAGACTAAGTAAATTCAATTTGAATGAAGTATTGTGAGTATAAAGGATAATTAGTTCGACTTCAGTATAAGGAAAATTAAATTCTTATACCATAATTATTTTCCAAAGTTATATAGTTTGCACGATTTTTGTAAAAACTAATATATATATATATAGTTATTTGAAGGACTTATGATGCATATTGAAAAGATTTAGTGTTAATAAGTTTAGTCCAATGGATATAATATTAGCAAGGTTTCTATGTAACTCCTTAAATATTATGTAGAGTGAATATAAAATCTTAAAAGTGATTATAGATTTGTTACTTGATGTATGAACCAATAAGATTAATAGAAATCATAAGGTATAGTATATAAATGTTTCAAGTTATGTAAATCGAATATATGTTATTTAAAAAAAAAAATTAAGGTTTATGACAAAATGGTATGAGAGGTGAGGTTTTAGTACTTSGACTAYGAGGAATCAACATAATAATTAGATTACCTATAAATTATCATATAGATTTGTTACTTGATGTATGAACTTATAAGATTAGTAGAAATCATAAGGTATAGTATATACATGTTTCAAGTTACKTAAATTGAAATTATGTTATTTAAAAAAAAAAKTAAGGTTTATGACAAAATGGTATGAGAGGTGAGGTTTCAATACTTGGCCTATGAGGAATCAACATAATAACGAGATTACTTATAAATTATCATAGTATTAGGAATTCTTACTYTTTGTTTTTCAAAGTGGACTAATAAAATTTATGATTTTTCTTCTCACGTATTATTATACAAGGAGAAAGGAAATTTTTCTTGTTGTATTTCTATATAGAGAAGGAAAAAAATTTTGAAGGGAGGAGAAGAGGGTTCTCATCCCAAACATCAAGATAATGTTGAAGAATAAAAAATTAATCAAGATAATATATGGGTAAATCTAAATGAAAGTAGAAATGATAGTAATAACCTTAAGAATAAGGAATTTGGCTCTATCTAAATTGGAAGCGAAGCATGCAAATGAAAAGTAACAAAACGCGTATCTTTTGATACTAACACTAAATCTACTAAGAAGAAATTGGATCATAAAAGAAAATAAAAATACGAAGATTCAAGTGAAAGAAGTGATAATAACGAGTTAGAAACTAAAAATAAAGGCAAGTCTTATGATGAATCCCTATCTGTTCAATGCTGAAATTGAAACATGAGAAGAGGTTGAAGCATGGCTTTGAGGAATGAAGAAATACTTTCAAATATATAATTATTCTACTGAATTAAAAGTGAAAATGGAAATATATAATTTGATTTGGAAAACTAACATGTCGTTGGGGAATTTAAAAAGATCAATCGCCATCTCTATTCTAGTGAATTAAAAGTGAAAATGGAAATATATAATTTTATTTGGAAAGCTAACATCCTATTGGGGAATTTAAAAAGATCAATCGCCATCTCTTCAATGGTGAAATTGAAACATGAGAAGAGGTGAAATTGAAACATGAGAAGAGGTTGAAGCATGGCTTTCAGGAATGAAGAAACACTTTCAAACATATAATTATTCTAGTGAATTAAAAGTGAAAATGGAAATATTTAATTTGATTTGGAAAGCTAACATCTCGTGGAAAGATATTAAAAGGGTAAAAAATATTAAAGAATGATATGTAACTTGGAGAACTTTTAAGAAATATTTTAAAAGATTATACTTGTCAAACTAATATTACTAGAAAAACTATGAAGTGTGAGGATAAAGGATTTGTGCACTAAGTTATTGCATTCATTGTGTTATATGCCTTATGAAGTGTGAGGATAAAGTATTTGTGCAGTAAGTTATTACATTCATTGTGTTATGTGCCTTATATTGATGAAGAAAATCCAAAGATTCAATTTTTTATAAGCTATTTACCTAATGTTTATAAATAAAGAATTGAATATGATTACTCAATAAATTTAGAAGAAGTTGTTAGCGTCAGAAGTCACTCATGGATTGCTTGCAGGAGCAGAGCCCGACACCCATCAGTTTAATGTCACGATTTGTTTATAAAGGGTGATCAAATGGAGATAATGGCTCGAGGAGGTATCACTCTAACTCAGGGACTGGGTTTGGTACGTAAAGAATGAAGGAGGTCTGGAATCCCAACTTCAGCCAGTGGGTTGATTTAAAGATGAACAGGTGGAAGACTTAGGAGAAAGTGAACAAACAACTTTGGGCATCAGGCTTGCAGCGGTTTGTAGGGGAAAAACTCTTAAAGCAGGATCCTCCTGGTTCAGGGCTTCAAGAAACTGAAAGGGAACTTGACTGGATCCTCCAATTCCAAGTCATTCAACATTAAAAAAATCACAGAAACCGATTAGAGGCTCCGTAACTATTACAATAATCCATTGCAACATCATCCTATAATAGCTACAGCTCGACTGGATCCTCTAATTCCGAGCTTCTCTAACACAGTGTAAACAAAGACATGAAAGAAACTGGCATTCATAAGGCAAGAAGTCTCCAAATCTCATACATAACCAGAATAACAGTGCTTCATTAAAAATTTACAACCCGGGAGCTCTGCTCAACCATCGATCCTTACAAAAATGACAAAAATGCCTACATATACTTGGGACTAGCTCCGGCCCCCAAGGCGCGATCATATCATGAATTCAATGCTTAACGTGAGGAGCTTCTCTATCAGGACAGGCTGTCAGTCTGCCTCCATCAAAACTGCCCTCCGTTCCCCTGTCATGCGCCTCTTTAATTCAGCATGGCTCACGCCAGGGTGTAGTTGAGCCCTTTGAATATTGAACTGGCATGTGCAGGCTTCTCTGGTGAGTTGGAGACTCGACGTAGATTTCCTGAGGAGAACTGATACAAAGGACCCTTCTGTGTCTATTTCAGCCAGGACCTCCATACTTTGCAATAAATGGGTGACACGAGGCTTCACCCACCCTCTTTCTCCTTTCCTTATGATCTCCTGAACTTCACCGAGACATTTCCCGACTCTGTATCGGGTTTCGGGCTTTCGCATTCCCCGTTGTCAAGAGTTCTTGACCCTTTGAATTCCTGATCACCGATTCTCCGATGAGCACGTGTATGGGTTAGCCCTCCTGGCTATACTATGATCCATGCGACCACCTCTTATATGACCTGAGCTGAACCTCTGTCGGGGTTTCGGCGTTTTTGATGTCTCGATACACAAGTCCCCGGGACTCACGATTCTCCGAAACCTAATGGCTCATGGTCGTTGACATGTCAACGGTCTGTCCCCTGTCGCAAAAACCTGCCATCTGTCTTCCACTATGGTCTTTAACTCCGTCGGGAAATCGCGTATCGGGATATCGCGATTCCCGCTGTCATGTGCACGGGACATTCAGTTCCCAGATCCCCAACTCTGCGAGATCTCTCGCCACGTGTCCCTGTTGACGGATGGTTCTGATCCAGTCGGGAAATCGCGGATCGCGATTCCTACATGCAAGAGTTTCTTGTCTTCGAAAACTCTGATTCTCCGATGAACTGAAACTTGGCTCTCCTCCTCTGCACACTAGGGGTTAACCCCGGTGCAACTTCTCGAGATCTAACGGATGACGGGATTTCGTCGATCTCCTCTGTAAGATTCTGACCATTGATTTGCTTTGAGGACAATTATCGACTGCTGAAGACAAAACTTTGCCCGCTCGCTTGCTCGACTCACTGCTACAAAATGGGATTATCTCGTGATAAACTTAGGTGCTTCTCGTGCAAACCACAAACCTGGGTATGCCTAATCCCAAGACAATAAATATCGCTAACATTAGGCTCCATGGGGGATAGAGTTGTCCCTGCGATGCTCTAAGAAATCATTCCGCATCTTCAGTGCCTTGTTGTTGGGCTATGGAGTCATGCTGAAAATATCCTGCTGCTGAAAATACAGGCCGAAAAATAAAAGTAACAAAATAAAGCTACATGCTCAAAGGAGCTTATTTATACACAATCCTAAACTAATAAAATATTTTACATGGGCTAGGTGAAAGAGAACTTCCACCATAACCATCCAAGTAGCTTCCTGGATAGAAGCTCCTTCCTTCTGTCGATGATCACCAGCAAATGGTTTAACCGTGACAGCAGAACGGCCACACTCTTCAACTCCTCCTTACAGGCTGGAGTTGAGATGAAATAGGGTGGCTCCAAGGCATAGGGGAAATGTCACTCCATGTATTTGCTGACAGGGTCATCGAATGAGTGGCCATTTCCAAGGAATTGGAAAAATACAACCTCTTCTGCTACACAGTTGTTCACACGCGACCGAATGTCTCTGATAACCACAAGCGGGTGAATAACTGAAGTAGGCTCGCTGATCTCAAGTGGTGTTTGCTCACTGATTGGCTCTGCGCAGTCCGTAAACTGCATCTTCAACTGCTCCTCTAGTTCCTCTGGTGCCTCTTCTTGGCTCTCCCAAGGGTCAGAGTCGTAATCATCATAGATAGGACCTGTGGGAAATCTCTGCTTTTCAATTTGCTGCTTAGGGGGGATGATTTCCTCGCATTTTCTTTCATTTACGAGCAGGGGATAAGGCTCTGCGACCTGCTCTTGGAAATCCAGCATATCGAGCTCAGACTCTGATTCATAACTGTCATAAGTGGTTTGGATGCTCTGACAAGAAAAAGGTGATGTCGGGCTCTGCTGCTCCTCTTCCAGATAATCATCGAAGTCGGGGGGAGACAAAGCTTCTCCAAGTTGCAGAAATGGAACTATCCTCCACTCCTCTGTTTCGACCCCAAATGTAAACACATCATGGGAAATCTCATGAAGGAAAAGAGAACAATCCTCTTCCACAACTACCTCTTTATTGCTTTGATCTGAGACAGCAAGCTCATCGGGGGTAGATGCCAACTCATCTAATAAATCTTCAACAATCTCTTCAAAAGAGTTGCTCAGAGCATCTGCCTCAAGGACTGGAAAATCCTCTACACAGTCTTCATATTTCAGCCCTTCTAATTGGGCAGAGAGATATTTCACCTGCTCTATCAGCCTACTCAAGGCGCCATCCTCCTCCCTGGGAACTTTATCACTTTCATAACCTGCCTTGGATGCAGATGAATGGGGAGGAGAAGGGACTGAGTTCTGATCCAGGTCATCAAGATCCTCCCCACATCTTTCGTCAGAAACAACTTTCTCTTGTATAGAGTTGTGGTATCCCTCACAACAATTATGACAAGTTAACTCAGGGGGATACAACCTCTGACAATAGGTGGTGAAATCTACATGAAAATCACTGAGCGAAGAAATGGTAGCCGGGGGTAAAGAACGATACCATTTACGTGCATCCCCGCTAACGAGAACATGAACATTTTCAGTAATACATCCTCATGATGTATCTC
>ML778974.1:42397-58961 GCA_009831015.1 Picea engelmannii
AGGGCAGACTTTGTAAAGACTTGACCGGTGGGGAGGTCCGGGGTTCAATCCCCGCGAACTCCATAAATTTTTCTTAGCCCTATATTATTAAATTATTTAAATTAAAACTCATAATTATATATATATATATATATATATATATATATATATATATATATATATATATATATATATATATATATAAATTAATTTTAATTTACCCTAGCGTATTAATACCTTTAAATAAATTATAAAACTAAAATTTAATCAAATAAAAAAAATGAAAATTTAATTATTCAAATGGCGTATTATTACTTTTAAATAAACTATTAAACTAAACATTAATATAAAAAATATATATAATGGCGAGAGTTTAATGTGCTTAATACTTAACGAGAAACGAGGCATTATCTGGCAGCCCTTAAGATCGGGCTTCTCGCATGAGGCCCACATTCCCGACCTCCGGCTCTCAGTACCAAACACCTAAGTTGTTCCTTAACCCTAACACTGCCTCACTTCCGCCTCTTTCCTCTATCGTCTCTCGCCTCTTTCCTCTTCTCTTGGCGCTAGTGTTGGTAATGCCTGCCATCAACGTTGTTGAGCTTCTGGTAAGGGAATGGGATTGACATTGGCAGTGCACCAGAGTTTTCCATTTCTTTTCTCCGTTGCTAAATATCCTCGACAAATCTTCAAATGCACTGTGGTAAAGGCATTAAACCCACACGAGGCATGCTTCTTCCCGGTGGTTAAGAGGTACCCAATCACTCCACTCAGGCATTACAATTACAGCCACGGGAAAGTTGGTGTGGGTGTGATTTCGGCATGGAAGAAGGGTCATGAAGAAGAAAGATATCTGGAGTGTTGCATGCCCCATGGGATGCAGAACAAATAGAGTGCGCATGTTTTTATTCCTAGGCTTCGAGCTTCAGATCTGCAGGGAAACCTCTCTGCCACGCCAAATTCGACGAATTCAATTGCATTTCGCAGGAATGACACCACCCTTAGACGCAATTTTATTATTTAAGTTTGTTTTTAGCTGCAGTTCGATTCTTCGATGACTCCATGGTGTTCTTTACAATTTACAGGGAACGTAACGGGGAACATACATGCTGAAGTGGAAAAAATTTAAGGTTTTTCCGAGTAGTCAGATGTTCTCGATGCTTGGCCAGAGAAACAGATACAAGATTTTTTTTCTTCTGACATATCTAGCTTCGATTTGATGCATCCCTGGTATTCTTCGACTTCCTTCTGCTCAACAGAGCTCCAAATTTGGCATTCTTGCAAGCGTGGACAGGCCGTCGCAGAAGACGCGTCGACACTGTGGGAAATTGTGAACATTTTCTTGCCAAACATTCAGAGCAGGCGGCTTCAAATTATGTTTGTGACTATATGCAAAGTGTCTTGTACATCTTATTCTCGCCATTAATTATTCTCGTTGTAGACTATCTTTGTGTAAAACCCTCGCAACCCACTTTTCTCTGATTACTGTATTCTCTGAAAACGCTTCAACCCTGGATGAGATATCCAATAACCATGAGAAGGAGACTAGTTTGTGTTACAGGAGCCTCGGGATTCATCACCTCATGGCTGGTGAAGTTGCTGCTGGATCGCGGTTATGTAGTTCGAGCTACCGTTCGTCATTTAGGTAATCCTGAGAAGACAACGCACTTACATGCATTGGAGGGAGCTAATGAAAGGCTTCAACTGGTGCAATGGCAATGGAAAATTGATGACCTACGTTGGCGTTCCTACGATTCTATTTGTAGCTAATCTGATGCAGAGAAATCCAAGTGCGGCCACGTTCTCTTTTTGGTGATTTCATTCTGGTGAGACTCTTCTTTGACCTTTCCAATTTCACTATTGTAAGTTGTTCATATCATTTTATAGATTTAACTACATGTAGAGTATGTAGCAATTTCGTTTGGTATTCTAAGAATGCAGTCATATAGGGAGCTTGAACTTTAAGGGATGGTGTGGCACTCAAAAATGGAAATGGAATGACATGCTATTAGGGAACATCAACCAGGTTTTATTGCTTACATCTTGTAAAATTTTGACCTAGGATCGCTTCCCAAATCCCGTTAAGTCTTTAGTGTAGATTTATTAAAATTTAATCTAAGTTAAGTTATAGCTAAAATAAACTTAGTTTCATACTGAGAGAGTTCTATCCATTTGCAGATGCAATGGAAGCAACCCAATAGATGGTAAAATGAATCTGGAGCAACTATAAGAAATTTGACTTTGTTTTCACTTAAATATCCTTTGTTGGCCTTTGTGGTAACAAAATTAATGAACTAATATAGTTTGAAGAAGGCTAAGATAAAATTCTTAACAATGTTAGCTAAATTGACACTGGGAACCAGTCTTTTGTAAATTTCACTTGTCATCAGGTGCTGGAGGAAAATGAATCTTTCATCTACCTGCTTAGAGAATGATAAAGCTGCAAATCACAGATCCTGAAATATGCAAGCAATGTAAATTTTTATGCTGTATAAAACAAAGTAACAAGAGTTGTGAGGAAGTGGAAAGTTCTCTTATGCTTAAACTTAGGGGTCTGAAGGGAGCAAGGGTTTTCTAAAAGCATGTTTCAGGGAGTAAAATCAGTGTTGAAATTTGAAGTGCTTGGAATAATGTCAAATGCCCCATGAAAATTTGGAATGACATTTTTTGTAAGAGCTAATATTTAGCTTTCAATATAGTTGAATGGGTCTTACATTTTCTTGTGGACCTTTAGAAATTGTTTTATATATATAGGGGTGCAATAATTTGCATTCTAGGCTTTTTCTTTGTAGTGATTCCCATAATAATTGATTTTTTTTTAAATCCGATCTTTTATTGAATTAGTGTTGTTGGATTTAGCTATTTTGGTGTCCTTGTGCAATTCTAGGTCTTTTAAAAAAAATGCATCATATATTTCTTCACTGCACAATTAGTTACATCATGGAACAAAGAGAGTTACAAAAAGTAATGCATATGTTTTACTCTGGTAATTTGTAATATATTTATTTTTATATTTGTTTTAAAATTTCTGTGTTTGGTTTGGTTTGCAGGTTAGGCGGGACTGGAGCTAGAGCTTGGAGCTGGGAACTTGGCCCATAGGCCCAGATTTCAAACTAAGACGCTCTGATACCATATATAATAGCCAAATAGATTTAAACATCAATTTATTTCATAAACTAAGACAATAACTTCATAACACCATAATAATCTTCATAATAGTAACTTCGGTAACTTAAATTTAACAAGGAATAATAAATTTTTATAACAGATTAAAACAATGCTTAATTTTAAATACCTAGGTCTGATGCTAATAACCCTTCGTTTGTCCACTTGCCTTCTTGACCGTTGCCTTCTTGACTGCTGCTACATTGTAAAATACTTCCCAAAACCTAGTTCCACCGTGCCAACTAGGTAACTTCCTAGCTTCAGGATATCATATGGATATCCTGGCCCCTGTGCCCAAAACCTCCAGCAACCCCGGTGCCTGTACTGATACAATCCCACTCTGAAACTCCACTTCTCTCTGCAAATCCCAGAGCCCCCAAAATCAATCCTCAATCTCTGTAGAATGATCATCTCGTAAACCTCCTTCCCTCCATATTCCTCCTTCACCGACTCATGCATTTACTTCCTTACCTACCCCTCGTTAATGCCCCTTATCCTTTCCTTTATTATTTCATCCTCTCGTAATTAATAAGTTATCCCTTGTTGTGTATGTAACCTTTTAATTTAAACAATATAACTTATTAATCTATTAAATTTAATACTCATGTTATTAAATATAATAGGTATTTAATTATACAATTAATTAATCAAATTGCAACTATTAAATAAGTTAATAATTATTTAATTAATATTATTATACCAATCCTATTTAATTAATACCATATTAAGACGATTAATCCCCTAATTAATTTTTACTTAATAATCCTAATTAATTTTTACTTAATAATCCTTAAACATTTGTTACATTTGTTCAACTAGGGTTGTTACAATATGTGAGATGCATATCCAATTATTTTTCAAGAGGACTCAAATGACCTTGACTAACACAGAGGATAATGTTAAAATTTAAGGGGGATTTATGTAATATCCCAGATTTTGAATTATTAAAACTTTATTTTTATTTATTCATTTGAACTATTAAATTATTAAAGTTTGGCCAAGGGTGGTAGAAACATTTAAAATAGTATTTAATAAAAAGAGAGAAATAACAATCTGAAGGTAGTTTTTAAAGAGTAATCGATGACCGAGGAGGCATGAAAAGTGGCATTCCATGAGAGACCAAATGGCAAGAACTTGGGTCGAAATCAAGTAGTGCAAGGAACATATTCCTTGGAAATATGGTCAAAAATCAAGTGCGAGTTAGATTTGAGCAGGTATCTTATTAATGACAAAAATTCCTATCCAAGTGAATAAAAAGACTCGACATGAATTGAGTACGAGGCTCGCATGACTACGAAATATAGCATAGCATGGAAATGTGTGATATTCCAGAGAAATTTTTGGAGGAATAAAAACTACAGTCTTTGTCCTTGTGATTCAAGGATTAGGCTCGGGGGTATTTAGACAAAGTAGTTTTGGGGGTTCTTGATGAAGGTTGGGAGGAACAACGACTTTGAGATTGTTTTCACCTCCACCTCTTGAGTTCAGAAATTTGTTCAGATTTCTATTTATTTGCAATTTTTCTAATAAGAATGTCAAAATAAGTAACAAAGATATGAGTTGAATATAGAAAGTAATAATTTAGTTGTGTATTTATATATTGTGTGGTATATATATATATATATATATATATATATATATTATGTTTATATACAAATAGATAGGGTTTTTTATTTCCAAGCTAGAAAGGTTAATTTATTAGGTCTCTCAATATAGAAAATTACAATTTAAGCTCATAGTAGTCGAAAGAAAATAAAGATAGACTTATATCATCTCTGTTTTAATTACATAGTGGTAATTTTTATATGCATAGAATTCAAGTCAATAGACTCAAACATAAATAGAGACACATACATTTTCTTACATGCAAAGTAATTATCAAATGTAAATTGGATACGAATCGATGCAAAGATTCTTAAAGGGAACAATAAGGAAAAATGTATTTTAAATGCAGTTATAATTATAAATACTTTTACTAAGGAAAGTAAATACAACTACAGAGGGTTTTCTTGACTGTAAAATAAGAATGAAATAACATTTTGCAAAAGAATGTTACAAGACCAGATAGATATAGGTGAAACTTTAATTAGAGAGAAAACGAAAGACGAACGAAACCCGTGGGGTTTTGCTCAAAAGAACTTACATATAAATGTACATAAATACAATAAAAATATATCTACGATAAATCCTGTATCCCTATGTAAAAAAAAAAACTTCTCTGAGTCCATAATCAAAATATTACATCTCTCTTTGGAAGGAACTTGGAAGCGTAAACCATAATCCCTAGCAACGAATCCTGGAGATTAAACCATGAGAAAATGCATACCTTTTTAGGAATAATGCGGCCCACAAGTTCAGTTTGGAACAGGGTCGTTACGCCAGTTGTTTTGGACTAAAAATAAAAGCAACGAACGAAATCTGTTAGTGCATGTTCAATCTACTAAAGTAAATTCGAAGAAAATAGAGGAATTAAACTTTTGTAAACAGCATAAGCTAAAATAAGACTTACGACCTTTGGTGTACTTGCTTCGTCAGAGAAAACGCGTACAATTAGATTTAAGCCAGACCTGTAACAGGAGATTTGATGTTAGTTTCAAGATATACCAAAAAAAAATTATAAACAGAGGAAAGATATAACAGAAAATGAGTTATATTGATAATACAGATGTACTTACGAATAGTATGGTATTCTCTGGATGGAAACGCTTTTCCATGTTGGAAAAATCTTCGAGCAATGAATAAATTTTTTCCTAGTGACTTCACACGCAAAGAAAACTCACAGGGTAACGTCTCACACATATAAAGTTTAATGGGTGAATCCTCACGTATACAAACTCTTATAGAGTAGATATCGTAATAAAAATCTTATAGAGAGTTAGTTCTCACATAACACAACAATTTCTTACAGAGAAAACAAGACTTGAGAAATGAAAAACTCATGGTTTCGGATAACCTTGTAGGAATCTCGAAACCGTCGTTAAAATCAAAATCGAGTGTTACCTCCAGGTGGTGGTCGATCGGAGCAACACTTGTTTAAAATCAGTCGCTAAGATCATGCTCTATTAAATCTACTTTAAACCTCGACAAGACTTCACCTAACGCTGGAGAGATGTCTTCCATTGTTCATTTGGAAAGGAAAACGATCACAATCAACATTAACGTCATATAGTAGGTAAATTCAATTTGAATGGAGTGTTTTTTTAACGCACATTATATCATAAGAGTATAAAGGATAATTAGTTCGACTTTGGAATAAGGAAAATTAAATTCGTATACCATAATTCTTTTCTAGATTTATATAGTATGCCCGTAAAGACTAACAATGATATTCCAAAGATATATGTAGTTATTTGAAGGACTTATGATGCATATTGAAAGGTTTTATCATGTTAACAAGTTTAGTTTAATGGATATAAAATTAGTAAGGTTTCTATGTAAGTCCTTAAATATTAGAGTTAATATAAAATCTTTATAGGTTTGTTACTTTGATCAATAAATATGAACGTGTAAGATAAATAGAAACCCTAAGGTATAACATATAAATGTTTTAAGTTATGTAAATTGCAATTATGCTATTAAAAAAAATTAGGGTTTGTGACATTGAACTTAAATCCTCCAATGTACATGAGAGGAATTCCCTCTAACTCCTTTGATGTATATAGCACGATTTCCCTTACTCTTTGTGATGAATCTCTCTTATCACACAAGTTTCTATCAATTCCTTTGCTGGAATGAGAAGAGTTGATTCCAACTCCTCAAATACCCATTGGAGGAGTTTCCTCCATGTTCGTCAATGAAATGTGAGGAATTACCACTAAGTCTTCCTATATGCATCAGAGGACTTAAGCCCAAGTCCTTCAATCATAAATATATGCCAATTACTGCATTAAATGCAAAAGTCATTGATTTCCTTATATATAGATCGAATAACTCGGCTTATCCTTATTTCACTAGATCATTTAGAAGTAAAGTTAGATTTCCTCATTCGAGGGAAATTCCACAACGATCCCATTTGTTCACTCCCTCGACGTCTTCTAGTCCACCACATGGCATCATATTTCCAAGTAAGCCTCAACACATTATTCATTGATGGGTTAGGTTTCCTTGACTTATTTTTTTGTGGTTTCTTTACATTGCTACACCTACTAAGCTTTCAAACTTGAAACAAGTTCACTTCCTACACTCACCTTGCACTTTTCTGAGTCCTGAGATGTTCTCAACATTTGTCTAAGTGTTGAGCGAGTGCACTACATGCACGTTCTCAAGACACTCTTTGTTGATCTTAAAGAGTACCTATCAACTTTGTATTTCTTCAATTTCTCCAACACTTTGGAAGTTTTTTGCTCTGTGCACTCCTAACAACCCATAAATTCCCTCCTCATAGAGTTTACAGAGTTTTGAGTAACTCTTTGTGTGCTTAATCTACAAAGTCTTTCGTCTAGAATATTCAGTAACCCCAAGGCTCCTTCTGAGTCTATGAATATTGTAGTGTGCCCTCCTGGCACATTGTAGTGTGCCCTCCTGGAACATTCTCTTCTGAACTATCAACAAAGTCCAGATACACACTCGTTGTGTTATCTCACAAAGTTTCTCTACTCTAGTGTGCCCTCCTCGCACGAGCCTAAAGAACCAATAATTTCTTAGTAACATGAAGATAGAGAATTATATCTTCTCTTGCAGTTGAAAAATATCACAAACATCTATCGTATACAGAAACACACACAGATATCATTCATAGAAAACCAATAACACAAATGGATATCATATGGAAGAAAAACAAATTTCTTTGTATTAAGATGAATGCATGTTTACAAATGTGTATAGAGACTTGAATACAACAAAGTCTCAGTTCTTTCTCAGGGCCTAACTCCTAACTCTCGTCTCCTCTTGTTTACAAGAGGGCCCCTCGATCTTATCCTCTCCACCGCCCTAGTGCTATCACTTCTCATCAAAGCACCTTATCCCTATGACTCATTATAATGAATAAAGATCCAAACCTAATTCATATCTAGACCTACTTACAGTCAATCATTAAGGTGAACCTATCCACTATCTATACAAAGGCATGGTTTGGCTTTACTCAACCTTACAACATAAATTCGTATAGGATCATATTTCAAATTTAAAAATGAGAGGGTGAGCGCCTCTCCCTTTCTCCAATGCGCACCTATGTGCTCTCTTGTTGGCGCATCTCCTAAGGTGGAAAGATGCTCCTGCATCACATAAGATTGAGATCAGATACGCCCTTATGGATCACTAGTAGATAATTTTAGGTGACATAATTTTCCTTAAATAACTAATTTTAATTAGTCCATATTCACAAATGATAACCAATGATAACTATCCTTACTAATTAACCACTAAATTATAATAAATTTTAAAACTATTATTTAACAAAAAATAAAAACACTATTTTAATAACATTTCAAAATTACACCTTTAAAACTCAATCCAATCCCACTATCACATGCAAAAATAATCACATTCATATTATAATAAGAGCACCAAAAGACCTAAAAAAAATCTAAACCTACTATCACTTTGATGTTGTTAGAGATTCTTTAAAAAAAAATCACAAAACATCCCCTCTAATCACTTAGCCATTGTTGTTGGTTGAAGTTGTTGGATTCATCTTCTTACTTACTCTTTTTTTCCTCTTCTAGTTGAAGTTTTCTCACATAGTCTTATGAAATAATTAAAAACATTCCAAATTCCTCCTTGTTGTACTTTAATTCCTCAATTGAAATGCTTTTTTTATTTATATTAATAAATGCATATAGTTTAATTATTAAAAAAATATAACTTTAAAAAAAATAGTTTATTTAGTTTATTTAAATTAATAAAAACAAAAAATTATATAAATTAAATAAAGTTAAAATTTAAATAACACTCATCTCAATAACTAAAAATATAACTATATAAAAACAATTAAACATTCTATGATTACTTTCATTCTTTATTCCATGTAAAATTTGAGTACCCTATAATTACTTTCATTCCTTATTTGATGTAAAATTTGAGTACCGTATTAAATAAGCAGCATATAAATGTAAGTAGTATATATAATGGGTCTAATGGTTAAGAACATATGTTTCCTCTTAAGAGGTCATAGGTTCAAATTGAGAGGGGGGTAGGGTATGTATACCTTAGTAGACTTTACCAGTCAAATCGTTGGGCAGAGGGGGGTTCCTTGTCCCACAAACAAGGGGGTCTCATACAACAATTTGGTGTGTTGGCTTGGCCGTGACCTTAAAAATAGAATATTATTATTATTATAATTTATATAAAGATTAAATTAAAAATAATTGAAGATCAACTATTCTCCTTCCCGGATGTAAAACATTAAGACCAAATAGTGGAAAGATGTTTTTTTCATCTAATGGGCATGTTTATTTGAGCAACAACTACTTTGTAACGCGACTTGGACAGATGATGATCAACACCCGTTAATCTCTTTTATCTTGGGCAGTTCTTTACTTCGTATCTACAGTTATTATCATCTCCCCATCTATAGTTATTCTGAGCAGCAACTCCTTTGAAACAACCTGGTCACAACAATAAGTGGCTGAAGAAGGATACAAGAAGGTTGGGTGAATTTAAAAAAAAAAATGAAGAGCAAAGAAACATCTGGGTCGCAACAATAACTGGCTCAGGAGGTATATGAGAATGTTGGGTTGGTGAAGTTTTAAAGAAATGCAGAGCAAAGAGAGAGAGAGACTAGTCGATAATTTGTGTCTAAATCAAATCATCATACAAGTAATATATAGAAGAAAAAATCTCGTGGAATAGGTCTCTCACACGGGACATATAAAAAACAGAAAAAATTGTAGGGGATAGATTACTGAGTTGTGGGTTCAATAAATGGTACAGATAGATTACCTAGATAGATTACTCAATAGATTACTTAGTTAAGGCTACAATTCATTTAACATTAAATGCATAGATACATATTCTCCACGACTAACCAGATCAATATGGGATATATTGCAATCGTTTTGAGTTTTTGGACTTTATCTTACAGAAAATAAAAAACAAGTTATTAACAAAGGATCTAAGGACATCTAGTAAGATATAAGAGGATAGGATTTATCTCTACACAATAACGCAACAAGATATCAATCCATGAAGCAACAACTCTGAAGATTTATAAAAGTTCTCTATAAAAGTTAAGAGGCCTTGGCGAATTACCAAAACATGGGTGATTCTAAATTTTAAACCACAATTTGTAAGAAGAAAAAATGTATACATTAAACTATTAGGACAGTTCATAGAGTCTTCTAGTAGTTTCACTATAAGATCAATTTAAATTGACATTACCAACTACTCTTCCTTAAATTCATTACAATATTCATCAATATTGAAATCCATATACATAAAAATTTTAACAATCTACTAATGAAAAATTTTACACACGTGTACTGTAACCAAAGGAAAAGTATCCAACGTCGTTGTCCTATGATTTTTCACCTTCTAGATCCTCACTTGCTAATCGTCGATACCTCACCAATACCTCCTATCCAACGCTAGGCGTACTCTTCTTCCCCTTGAGCCCCTTGAGCCGCAAAGGGGACAAACACACACAAACCAAGATAAATCAAGCTCCCAACTTGCCTCACAAGTTCGAGCTACCACTCTCTTTTCGAGTTGGGCATCCCAACTCCCACACGAAAAATCAGTCAAAAAAAATTTCGGCATAATAACCTTATGCATATTGGTCTTGATCATTTTGCCTCCTCTGCCATTTGTTTTAAAGAGTTCCTCTTAGTTGACTTTCCATTTGAACATTAAATTAGTTTTATTAAAATTTATTAGGAAATATTATCCCTCATACACTTGTCATCCGATCCCTTAGTTGCACCACAAAATCAATTATTTAATTTAAATTAATTTTCCAATTTCCCTCACCCACCTAAAGAGGTTTCTAAAAATGCTACTCGATGTCCCTTTATTCCCTCACATTCCCTTAAGACTACCTCATTTCTTAAATCTTAGTTGAGTTTGAATTTGGAAAATTCTCTAGACTAGATTCCCTTCTATGTTCCACATTCCTTTTGCATTTAATTTCCCCCTTTTTTTTAAGTTCAGAATTAGCAAGTTTTGCACATGGACAAAAATTAATTTTTTGGATAATTTAATTCTCCTTTAAATTCTAAATTTTATTTTTCTCTATCTCCCCATTTAATAATGGATTAATTAATTTTTATACCTCATCCCCTGTTTAGACCTAGGCTTTAATTTCAATAGGCTTAGCAATCTTTTTTAAAGGGAAATTTTATAATTAATATATTTTACTCATACAAGATTTATTTTAAGGATGATCGATTCCAAATAAGATATTGTTTTCTAGGAACCTAGGTTCATTGACTCATCAGTGTTAAAAGAACTCGTGATATTCCTTTAAAGATGCACTATGTGATCCAATGGTGTCACTCGCCTTGATCCATGTTTCATTCATGAAACGTGCCCTTCAAGATGCACTACGTGCTCCAAGGGTGCCACTAGCCTTTTGATTGATTTTGGTAGATGTCTAACACTTTGAGTAAAAACTCTGTCAGATTACTTTGTGGGAGACTAGGGGACTATAAGGAATAAGGACCATGACTTATTGCGTGCCCCTTGGAATCAATGTGAGCGATTTCACAGTCTGCCCTCAAGGCATCGTGGGTCTCTCAAACTAGGTAATCGTTAACCTATATTTAGAGCCATGATGGGAGTGCTAGTAGGCTATGGTAGGGTTTTTGCCACACCTCTCCCTCGATATCTATGGTTTTCGTTCATGACCCTTTTACTCAAAATGTGAGTCATGTTAGCAAGATATGGTCAACCTGCATTGATCAATGAACATGTCAGCAATACATAAACAACAACATAATACACCAGTCATATGTCACATAAGAAATAACAGAAATACACAAACCATAAATAGTCCACTCCCTGACTCAATCTGGAGCCCAAGGAGGTGCATCGATGCCATCGACATCCCCAAACTGTCCATATTCATGCACACTCAGGATAAACTAGTTAATAGAACCTCTCAACACATATATATAAAAAAAAACATATCATCATATCCATAACATCATCATAATCCATTAGTGAAGCAGACAATCATATAATGAACCATATCACTTGCATGCAAGTGTGCTCAAAGGATAAGTTACATTAGTTGCATGCAAGAGCGGGATGTTACAAAGTTCCCTACTAGCTTACAAGCTCCCAAAACTTCAGGAAAGAGTTTTAGAGATGTTGGAAATGCCACAAGCAATTCTTGTGAAACTATGATATATATATAATAAATTAATTGACATGTATTATAACTTAATGTGTTAATTAATTAATACATTAATATATTATTAAACCTCCTCTAGATGTATTCCATTGTTTCTTTGCAAAGGATGACCATCACAATAGGCATTAACACCATATAGTAGGTAAATTCAATTTGATTGAAGTGTTGTTTTAATGTGTATTATGTCACAAGATTATAAAGGATAATCAGTTTGACTTTGGTATAAGGAAAATTAAATTTGTATACCATAATTCTTTATGCGCTATTTTCGTAAAAACTAACAATGTTATTCGAAATATATATTTATATTGTTATTTCATGGACATATGATGCATATTGAAAGGTGTTTTAGTGTTAATAAGCTTAGTCCAATGGATATAAAATTAGTAAGGTTTTTATGTAAGTCCTTAAATATCAAGATTGAATATAAAATATTAGAAGTGACTATAGGTTTGTTATTTTGACCAATAAATATGAACCTATAAGATCAATAGAAACCCTAAGGTATAGCATATAAATGTTTCAAGTTATGTAAATTGCAATTATGCTATTTAAAAAAAAAAATTAGGGTTTGCGACACTGACCTTAACTCCTCCGATGTACATCATAGGAGTTCCCTTTAACTCATCTAATCTGTATTGGAGGAGTTCCCTTCACTCTCTACGATGAATATCTCTTATCATTCAAGTTGTTATCGATTCTTTTGATGGAATCAAAGGATTTGTTTCCAACTCCTCCAATTCCCATCAGAGGAGTTTCCTCCATGTTTGTCAATGAAATCAAAGGAATTCCCATAAAGTCTTCCTATATGCATTAGAGGACTTAAACCCAATTCCTTCAATCATAAATATATGCCAATTACCACATTAAATGAAAAAATCATTTATTAAAATTAATCCCTGCACTAAGCTCATTTTTCTTGCAGGTTCAAGTATGTCACCTCAAAAGATGTCAAAAAGTAAGGTATATGGGACCGAGGCCTCTGGTAGTGGTCAACAAAAGGAAGGAGAGCTAGGAATAATCAAATCCACGTATGATGATACATTAGGACTCCTAGAGAAGGATAAAGAAACATTGAAGTGGGGATAAGTATACCACATGTTCAAAAATTTTAACTTCTCCTCCAAAGATGAAGATCGAGATGAGCTTATGTTATTCAAGAACATCCCAAAGTGAAGCATTTTTAGAGTACAAGAACAACTAGTAGTGTTCCCATGTGTAGATTTTGTCACATGGATTTTGAAGAATATCGATATAAGTGGTAGATACATCTGCAATATGAGGAAGGAAACCATATCTTCATTCGGACTTGAATATCTAGACAATTGTTATCACACCGAAAATGGAAGTAAGGAGTTGGATAGTAATATTCTTAGTGAGTTTGGATACATGTCGAAGGACCTGTTTCCCAAATTGTATAGGGTCAACACACAATTCAAATACAATCCCAAAGGAGGATACCCCACAAGAAGGGATGATTTTAAGGATGGAAATTTATTTTAAAATGTAGAAACCATGGCGAATCTTACTAATCCTTCATATGCCAACTATAAATGTTTGGCGATATTTTTTTAAAACTATTCAAATTTCTAAGGATTTTATATAGTTTTTATAAAATTTTGGCGATTTTTAAGGTAAAATAATTTTATCCTATAGAATTTGGGCGAATCATTTTTAAAATAGCGAATCTCGTTTTTTAAAAAACCATGGAAAATTGGACCACGAGCGAAATTTAGCCCCTAAAATCATCCATGCCCACAAGTTCCCCGAGAATACCTTATTAGTACATAGTAGCCATTTAAAGTATAACCTTATCAAATTTAAAAGATAAAAAATTTAAAGTAACACTCATCTCAATAATTAAAAATATAAGTATATATAATATATAAAAGAAATTAAACATTCTATAGGTAATTTCATTCTTTATTTCGATTTAGAATTTGACTACCCTATAATTACTTTCATTCCTTATTTCGATGTAAAATTTTGTAATGACCCGAATTGTTACAGCTACACACGAAATAGAAACTGCATTTTTTTTTTGCAGGAAGGAAAAGACGACAACAGTTGGACCACACGACGCGACGACGAATGCACGCGCTTAGGTCGGTCAAGCGAAAACAACAACCCAACAACTAGCACAATGAGTAACTAGGGGACACAAGCGTAAGTCAACTGATAGAAATGACCACTCGTCTGACTCAACATTAAAACGCCTACAAGCTAAGGTACAACATCCACCAACTCGACACAATGGCCTCGACGACCATTAACTAGAACCTCGAAGGTGCGTAACTAATCACATGAAGGCGTTACAACCCTAACACCAATACTACAATGACTGTGAACCATGCCCACAAAGGGTAGCACAGACCTCGACCCATTTATCCTTAACCTCTAACCCTTAGAGCATGCAATGATCCCCTCAACATGGATCATGTCGTCGCCACGTGCAGGAGTGACAACAATCATGGCGCAAAACATAACGGGACCCTCAACCCCACTAAAATCAACATGCTAAGAGAACAAGTTGACTATCCAAACCTCTGACAACTGACCCTAGCCCCTGATTGAAAAGCCAACTAAATGATCATGACACAAGGAGATATGAATAGTATAAAAGTCGTACATCACAATAGATTCTTAGAACTCCATAAGTCAGGTGTTTTGTAAACTGATCCTGCTTTACCAAAGAAGGAATAACTACTTGTTTGGTTTGCACTTGCAAAGGAGAACACACATAAGCATCAGCATGATCATTAAAAACACTAGTGTAAAGAGGAGGTTGAATATGAATTATGCCAAGTTCGCAAGGTGAAAGGTATATCTCTAGAAGGTTCCGGGTAATTCTTGGTGACACCTTTCCCACCACAATCTTTACATAATAATTATTTATTCAATAACAGTTTCATGTAACCCATTTCCAAATCCGAAGGTTTATGGTGACTATATTCACAAATCCACTGTAACTATAATTGTCTCGGCTTTACAAATATCGATATAAACATCACAACAAGCATTAACCTTAGGTATTAATCACTACCCTTAAACATTACTAATGGGATCCTGTCATGTAAGAATTCACTTTAAATATAAAAATTTAACTTTAAACAATTTGATTTAACAATCCCATGTAAGCATTATATTTAAACATTAATCATTAACTTTTGAACAATATGTAACATCCCACTCTGGCGCACTTACAAAACTTATTCTTTGAGGACACTTGCTCGCAAGTGATCTAGATTTTTATGATGATAAAATTTTTTCCTTCATTATGATGCGTTAAGTTAGATGACAGGGTGTTTTTACTACTTTGATGTAGACAGGTGCTGCTGACTCAATTTCATTGAGTGTGCAGGGTTTCGGACGTTGAGGATGCAGAGGCATCGGTGGAACTCCCTTGGACTCTGGATTGAGTCAGGGAGTGGGTTATTTGGGTTGTTTCATTTACGATGATATTGCCTTGTTTTGATGATATGCTATTGATTTTTGATATGTTGTTGACATGATCTGACATGATGGTTGATGATGCAGGCTGACGATAGCTTGCCAACCAAGACTCACATATGGAGTAAAGGGGCCACACATGATTTCCAGAGAGGATGAGGGAGAGGTGTGGACAACATCCCTGCCACAGCCTACTAGCACTCTTGTCGTGGCTCGAACTGTAAGTTAACGATTACCTAGTTCGAGAGGATCCACGATGCCGTGAGGGTAGACTGCGACAGTCGCTCACGATGATTCTAAGGGGCACGCAATAAGGCAGGGGCATTATTCCTTAGATCCCTTAGTCTCCCACAAGTTCACCTGGCGGAGTGTTGACTCCAGGGGTTATATATGTCTACCAATCTGTCAAGTTAGCAAGTGGCACCCTTGGAGCATGTGGTGCATCATGAAGGGCACATTGCGCAAAGAAATACAAGTCAGCGAGTGGCACCCTTGGAACACGTGGTGCATCCTGAAGGGCACGTCACGCAACAGAAGCAAACGAGGCGAGTGGCACCCTTGGAGCACGTAGTGCGTCCTGAAGGGCACGTCGCATTGATGATGATGTTGAGACAAACCTAGATGACCCTAAGACCCTAACGCCTGTCAAAATTCCTAAGACGACTCCCCTAATTAATTGTC
>ML778974.1:79212-103185 GCA_009831015.1 Picea engelmannii
TATAAGTCCCAGGTCCAAAAATTCCTTCGGTGCATTCTCAACTCTTGTAACTCTGGGGTTGACATACAGTAAGGCGTTCTCGCTATTAGTTCAATCCCCAGTTTTAGGTCTATGGTAAACTCTAATTCCATCTCTAGCAGCATCCCAGGTAACTCCTCTGGGAAGACTCCCACAAAATCTCTCACCACTGGTAGGTGTTCTATACCTTATGCTACTCCCTTCTTGTTTAATGTAAGGATCACATAACTTTTACATCCCTTGTGCATGCTCTTTCGTAGCTGCAAGGAAGAGATGAACCTCAAGGAAACTCCCTGGTTTCGTCCTACAATCACGTGTCTTTGTCCCTCATGCTCGACCAAGCTTAATCGTTTCGTATTACAGTTGAGTATTGCCTCATGCGATACCAACCAGTCCATACCGATCACGACATCATAAGATCCTATGATCGTGATGTACAGGTTGGCCCTAGTGAAAAACTCTCCTAGGTTAAGGGCACAACCTGTAACCTTTCCTCCAACCTTTTGTTTGGCTCCAAAATCCATCTCTACAAAGATACGTGCATCATGTTTGAATGCCTTTACCTTAATAATTTTAGCACTACACCATAAATGAAACTCTCGATAGCCCAAGGATCTATCAAAATTCTAAGGGTTTGGTGAGAGATGATACCTAATGTCTTGAGGATAGTCGATTGGTGCTTTGGATGGTGGTTATTCACCCTACACAAATACTATGGGCCTTGCCCAAAACTCCCACAGTAGTGGGTTCAGCTGATCCAAATGCTCTGACCCTTTCCTCCAGGAAATCACGCTGGTAATGTGGCTCCCCATAGTCCAACACACTTTTCTCGGTTCAATAATCCTAGTACCCAAAGTAGAAGATGAATTCTAACACTAAGTCCAACACAAACTTGTTGACCTTAAGTTTCTTGGGAAGGTCGCCTTATCGCAAGGCATCGAACTCATTGAGTTGATACTCAATGAATTCCTCATAAGATACCTCTTCTGTAACCATTCCTCGAACAGTTCCCATGACACATCGTCGATGACCATGTTCGAAAGTGGAAGGAGCGTCTTTCACCATAAAAGAGCACGCCCCTTCAATTGAAATACCACCCTGCAGACCTTCAGGCTGGAGGTCATAATCGTGAACCGTGAAGCACAATGTCTTCTCTACAACCGTGACTCAAAGACATAGCCATCCGCGAAACTCATGGACTTGAGAACTCAACTCTCTCGAGTTCTCGTTGGATGCTAATGGTCCTAGATAGGGCGCCTCGTGAACCCTCAAGGGTACAAGTGCCCTAGCCTCTTCTCAATACTGATGGTTAATCAAGGCCCTTTGACATTACCTGGAAGGGCCTTGTCAGACCATTATCATATCTTAAATCAAGCAAATCCATCCCAAGGGCTTTACCTTCCCCTTGGGGGTTTGACTCCGAGGCTGAGAGAATGTATGGAGGTGTTGCACCTCCTTCCACAACACACGTTGTGAACCTCTGAGGCATTCTCTAAATGCAATCACCACAAGAAAAAGTTAAGGTTTTTAATCAACACAAGGGTTAATACTCACGGTTTTACTAAAGTGGAAATCCTGGCAATCCATAGTCACAGGGTTGAACTCGCTCTCATACCATAACTGTGCAATCGCCTGTTTAGACAATGAATCCGTTGACTGTGTAATTGGGGGACAAGGTATGCGATTTATTTATACAATGAAATTCCGTTTTTGGACTGTGTCAGTGCACCCTTTAGATAATGAGTTTTGTTTGGTGATTGTATCATTGATGTGGTGGTAAAGGGGCGTGGTAAGTTGTGTGCATGACATTGTTTCTTTTGGGGTAGAGATTTATATGTGAATGATAAGGCATTAGTGTTCAAAAGTTAATGATTAATGTTTAAAGCTAATTCTTACATGGGCTTGCTAAATCAAATTGTTTAAAGTTAAATTTTTATATTTAAAGAGAATGTTTACATGAGAGGGTTCCATCAGTAATGTTTAAGGGTAGTGATTAATACTTTAGGTTACTTCTTGTTGTGATGATTATATCGATATTTGTAGCATCGAGACAATTATAGTTACAGTGGATTTCTGAATATAGTCACCATAAACCTATGGATTGGAAATGGGTTACATGGAACTGTTATTGAATAAATAATTATTATGTAAAGATTGGGTGGGCAAGGTGTCACCAAGGATTACCTGAAACCTGCTAGAGATATACCTCTCACCTTGCGAACTTGGCATAACTCATATTCACCCTCCTCTTTATGCTAGTGTTTTTAATGATCATGATGGTGCTTATGCTTGTTCTCCTTTGCAGGTGCAAACAAAACGAGTAGTTATTCCTTCTTTGGTAAAGAAGGATCAATTTATAGAACACCTCACTTATGAGGTTCTAAGAATCTATTGTGATGTACGACTGTTTTACTATTCATATCTCCTCATGTCATAGTCATGTGGTTGGCTTGTCTATTGGGGGCTAGGGTCAGTCGTCAGGGGTTTATATAGTTAATGTTTTCTCCTAATGCATTGATTTTAGTGGGGTTGAGGGTGCCATTATGTTGTTGCGCCATGGTTGTTGCCATGCCTTCACATGGTGATGACCTGATCCCGGTTGAGGGGATCATTGCACGCCCTAAGGGTTAGAGGTAGAGGATAACTGGGCCGAGGTCTGTGCTACCCCTTGTGGGCATGATTCTCGGTCATTGTAGTATTGGCGTTCAGGTTGTAATGCCATCATGTGCTTCATTGCACACCTTTGAGGTTCTAGTTACTGTTCATCAAGGTCATTGTGTCAAGTTGGTGGATGTTGTCCCTTAACTCGTCAGCATTGTCATTTTGAGTCGGATGGGTGGTAGTTTCTATCTGTTGACTTATGCTTGTGTCCCCCAGTTACTCATTGTGTTAGTTGTTATGTTGTTGTTGTCTCTTGACCGACCTACGCGCGTGTGTTTGTCATCGGGTCATGTAGTCCAACTATTGTCATCTTTTCCTTCCTACAAAAAAAACATTTGCACTTTCTGCTTCGCGTGTAGCCATAATGATTGGCGTCGTTACAAATTTGAGTACCCTATTAAATAAGTTAAAAATAAGTAGCATTTGCATTATGTAAAAAATGTAAGCAGTATATATAATTTATATAAGGATCAAGTAAAAAATAATTAAAAATCGACTATTATCCTTCCCATCTGGGATGTAAAATGTTAAGACGAAATAGTGGAAAAATGTTTTTGTCATCTAACGGTCATGTTTCAAACGAGCCTTCACCATTAGAGTTATTTCTTTCACATGGAGGCTGGAATGATTGGACATGATGTTCCTCCTCCTCATCATGATGTTCACCTTTAGTGTTATGAATGACAGTGATTATATTACATGAGTTTCATCTCTCAAAGAAATAATATCCCTTGCTCTTAAATATTTGTGCTTCATAAAGATTTTCTATCCAATGGTCAACAAATACCTCCTCAAAAAAGCGTAACCAAACTCCCATAACCTGTCCTCCTCATCCTTGAATACCAACACCTCTCATTTCCCATGCTCCTCATACCTCCTCATCCTTGAATACCAACACCTCTCATTTCCCATGTTCCTCATCCAGAGGAAAATTTAGTGGAAAATAACACTCTTCCTAATATTTTTGAAGGACCAACCTGTTAAGCTTGCCAATGTCACTAGGTGTCACTTGTTTCCTGAACATAAGTTATCTCTTCCTCTCTATATCACCACAGTCACCGTTATTGCTCTTGTGTGGGCTCATATGAGCACTTAATTGGTCCCCTGAAGTCATAAACCTCTTGAAATTCTCTTTGTAGGAATGGTCTTTGATCATATCTAGTATCTCCTGCATGTTGTACATGTCTTGGAATCTGATTTCCTTGTTGTAATCATGTGTGAGAAAGTTCATGGGCCCTTGTGTGTCATGGATTTTTAGCTTGAGGTTGGCCCTTTCATATGCTATTGCAGCCTCATATGTCATATGTTATTGCAGCTTCATCTTGACGATCAAAAGTGCCCAACCAAAGTTTATTTCGTAGATTGCAGCACCCCATCTACCATTATTTTGAGCAACAAGTCCTTTGTAATGCGACAAGGACAGATGATGATTAACACCCAATAATCTCTTTTTTCTTGCACGATTCTTATCTTTGCATTTACAACTATTCTCATCTCCCCATATACAGTTATTTTGAGCAACAACTCCTTTGAAATGCCACTTGGATGGATGATGATCAACATCCGACAATTTATTGACAATTTCAGTTGAACCTTCCATTAACCTCACCTCCCTTGATGACTTTTTATGCGGCACAGATTATATACAATTAGATGTAACTTGGTCAAATTCAAAATCTCTTTGTAACTTATATTTGAATTACATATAATTTATATGTAACGAGCACATTTAAGTAAAATAGGTTCACTTAAGTAGGCCACATTTTTCATCTTTTAAAATTAATGGTGTCTATAGGCATCTCAATCACTTTTTACATAAATGTGATTATTTCTTGTTTACAATAAACATATTCTAAGAAAATCAATATAAAATTAATGTATTAATTAATTGAAAGTATTAATATACAAATTATTTGAAAAATAATCAATATATTGATTAATTATTATATTAATGTAAGTTATAAATAAAAGTGTTAATATATATATATATATATATATATATATATATATATATATATATATATATATATATATATATCTTTTGTAATATCTTAATGTAATTGTATATCTATGTTGCACTAGTTTCCTAAACTTGGGAACTTTTGGAGCGGCAATAATATATATTAAAAAAATATAAAAAATATTTTAGATTACAATGTATAGAGATATTTATACATTTTAAATCTTATTTCAATAAAATTGAAGGTCAATCGAGACAAAGTTTCTCCTATTGCAACAAGTACAATATTAAAATTTCTAATTTAATGTGTCCTAATAATCATATGAATATATTGAACAAAAAATTAAAACTTTAATATCCATTCCATTAAAAAATGAGAAACAAAATTGAAAATGCATATATACAATTTTAACGTCTTTTTAAAATTAAACTTTACATATATAGAATCCAAACATATTTATAAATTTGAATCATTATTCTTTTTTTATTGGAAAAACTAAAATATTACTACTCTTCTAATATGAAATATAATAAAATTCATTGATATGGTTGGTTGATATCAACTACAAAGTCGAGCAAAAGCTTGGAATGGATAGGTTTGATTTATTTGACTTTCATGTTTATTTTAGGCTTGAAGGAAAACATAGATGCATTAAAATTTTAAGTATCCACAACTATAAAGTGAGTATTATTAAGTTTTTTTATTTAACTAATTTTTGAAATAATATTTCGGTGTACTTTAGTCTTCTTTTTATAGTGATATTTTGAATAAATATAATGAAAATATTTGTAATAAATTATGTATTTGTAACAATGCAATAAAAATATGAACATTTTAATTTAGTATAATTCTAATTTAAATGTCTCTTTTGAGGAAACACATTTCCAAGCTCCTATTTCCTTGATGTTTAAGCTCCAAAAAAGCTCCCAAGTTCCCAAAAGAGTTCACATCCAATTGGGGAAGTTCGCTACCAATTCCCAAGCTCCTGAAACTTTAGGAGATGTTGGAAGTGAATTATGTCATAAGAGTATAAAGGATAATAAGTTCGACTTTGGTACAAGGAAAATAAAATTCGTATACCATAATTATTTTCTAGAGTAATATCGTATGAGCGATTTTCGTTAAAACTGACAATGTTATTCGGAAGATATATTTATATTGTTATTTGAAGGAATTATGATGCATATTAAAAGGTTTTATAGCGTTAACAAGTTTAGTCCAATGGATATAAAACTTGTAAGGTTTTTATTTAAGTCCTTAAATATCAAGAATAAATATAAAATATTAGAAGTGACTATAGGTTTGTTAATTTGACCAATAAATATGAACCTATAAGATCAATAGAACCCCTAAGGTATATCATATAGATCTTTCAAGCTATGTAAATTGAAATTATGATATTTAAAATCAAAATTAGGGTTTGTTACATTGACCTTCACTTCTCTGATGTACATGAAAGGAGTTCCCTCTAATTCTTGTGATATATATTCAAGTAGTTCCCTTCACTCTCTCTGATGAATCTCTCTTATCATGCAAGTTTCTATCAATTCTTTTCATGGGATAGAGGAGTTGATTCCAACTCCTCCAATGCCAATCAGAGGAGCTTCCTCCATGTTCATTAGTGAAATTGGAGGACTTCCCATGAAGTATTCCTATATGCATCGGAGGAGTTAAACTCAATTCATTCAATCATAAATATATGTTAATTACCGCATTAAATGAAAAAATCATTTATTTCCTTATATATAGATTGAATAACCACGTATCCTTATTTTACTAGAGCATCTAGAAGAAGAGTTAGATTTCCTCATTCGAGATGAAGTCCATACCAATCCCATTTGGTCACTCCCTCAACCTCTTGTATTCCACCATGTGGCATCATATTGCCAGGTAAGCCTCACAATGTTATTGATCACTAGGGTTAGGTTTTATTTTCTTCTTGGTTTGTGGTTTCTTTACATTTCTGCACTACCCTCTTATTTCTTCCCATGTCCTATCTCAAATCTACTCTGTAAACAATGTTGCCCAAAACACTATTAAACACTTTTTCCTTTCACCCTAGAAGGATTTTTGTGCCCCCCTCCCTAGCCTGGCCAACGTCGAGATTGTTGGAGTGACATTAAGACATAAGCCTAATAAAAATTTTCTTCACCAAGGAGATTATCAATGACGCTCGTAACACTTAACAAGAATTTCCATCTCGAGCATGAGACTTATGGTTGGGGTTTTCCTTCCTTTGGCTAACCTTCAGAAACCAAACCAATAACCCTCTTTTTCTCCATTGGACCATTTCCTGGTAACTCATCTGATTATATCGAAGGAGTTCTTTATAACTCCTCCGATATTATAGGAGGATTTATAAACAACTTCCTTGATTATTTTCTCATAGTATTTAACTCGAAAAATTTAATCTACTTTCCTCTAATGCATCATCGAAACAGTTAGAGTTAACTCCTGTGATTCACAATGGAGGAGTTGTCATCAAACCTGTTGATATTGCATCGGAGCTAACTCAGCTAACTCTCCTCGAACAGTGTATCAAAATATTAGAAATTAACTCGTTCAATACATATCGAACAACTTATTATCAACTCCTCTAATTTGCATTGGAGGAGTTAATCTCTAAACCTCTCATTTTTCCTTATGAGCACATTTTACATCCTCCCTTCCTCAAACATTCACCAAGTTTCTCAAGCATGTGTGCCATCACTTTATCATCCTTAGAGGATTAATTTATACCTAGTGACTTCCCCAATGAGTTCTATGGTGTAACACCCTAGGTTTTGAACCCCCATTTTAAATAATGTATTGTTACAATGATGAGAGTCCAGAGTGCCCAATAAATTATTAAAAGGCTAGTGTGCCCAAGACATGTAATTTTTTTTATCATTATTAATAATAAATACATCGTTGGCTTCTAGAAGGATAAGGACTAGAGTTTTAGGGCACTATGATTCAACAAGAGAGAGGGCTTGAGGGGATAAGTGGTTATTCCTATTTTAATTACCCCTTTTGTCTAAGGGAGGGGATCGATTATGTGAGATTCTTAGGGAAGGCCAAGAGGTTTTTGATTCCCCACGAAGTCGCTTAAACTTGCCTCTGGTCTGATGAGGGGGTTCGACTGATGGCTTGTTCATTGATTTCTTGTATGTTCAATCATTTACCTCATGCACCCACTTACCCATTCATTGATCCATCCTATCTGCATCCTAGCTTGGGAAAGGGAACCAAACTATTGAAGAATTAGCCACGGTATGTTGGGTTGTAGTGCTCGTTGGTGTGATTTAGTTGTGACTTGAGTCTTGCATGTCTGAGATGCATTGGCATGTGTCCAACATTTCTCACAACTGCGAGTCTTGAGAGTTCCAACATTGAGATTCTGGACTAGTTGCGTTGGAGCCCGAATAAGGAGAAGGATTGCCTGAGGGATTGCGTGGCAGAGATGGGTGGAGGTATATTCTCTTCGGTGGTGCAAGTTGGGTAGAAGAGAGCTGGGTAATTGGATTTCTATGAGATTTGGGAAGCCTCTGAGAGCTTGGGTGTTGACTAGTTTGTGAAGCCAAGTAACACACTGGAAGCATCCTTGTGGATTCATAGACCTGGCTCGGGGGTGACGCTACTGTTGATTTTTGGAATAGTAGTGTCCACGGGTGGGTGGAACGTCCCTGGTCTGCAACCAGTTGGTGTCATATTTCATAAATATAAGTGCTCTCTTTTATGGTATCATTTACATGTATATGAATGTATTTCTGATGTATATTTAATTATTGTTTAATTGTATCTTTAGACTATGCATATTTTTGTATGTTTGAAAAGCGTGGCATTTTTGGATGGAAGTAATGCAATCCTTAAATAATGAAGGCCAGAAGTAATCGACTCGTAATATCTTTCAAGCAGTGGCATACCCAGACGTATGACCGCCACATTCTCTAGAATGAAAATCATTCAAATCTTTCTCATCTTCATCATAGGTGAAATATCATCAAAAGATGGAATCAATACCACAGTGGTAAAGGGTACCACCAAGGATAATGTATTGAAGGGCTTGATACCAAATACGACGACAATCTATGCTAGAAAGATTGGGCCAAAAGGTTTGGGTTTAGAGATCAATGATAATGTCTCCATACCAGATGTCGTTAGAACTTATTAGAAAGAGAGACTCATCAAGAAATGAATCTTATGCCACAGTTTTTGTCTTAGTAGAGGGAAGGTCACATATCAACTCGGTAAAAACCAAAGACTTMTTTGACTTGGATCACTCAAACTCCAAATCAAAATCCAAATCAAASTTCGGGAGTTCTTCAACTTCCTTCACCTGCTTTCTCTTGGAGTGTTATACCTTGGGACTTTCAGATCTCTTGCCATGTGTCCTTCGCAAYGAACGGTTTCGATCTACTCTRCTCTTTGGATCTTCGGGAATTTTTCACACTCCACAACTGAAATCTCCTAGAGTACTATTCCCCGGAGTTTCARAGATATTGACACGTACCTCCTTGAAAACAATGGTCAATATCTACTACGAAAACGAGAGTTTCACTAATATCACTCTCTCCTTGTCTACAAAGTGCCTAAGTGCTTCTTCTCCATATTTTCATATATTTCTCCACCTATCCCTCTGGACGATGRACTATCCCTACCCTCTTATAGACTTCGGTACTTCGCCTAGTCCTCTATCTTTTTTGGACTATAAATGGGTTTAAAGCTCACGCACTTWCCTGGATCCAACAGATGTTGATCCACAACGCTTAGATATGATGACTAGGATCTATTCCTCCTCTCGGTGTGCTCATCCTTTCTTGGAAATAATATTTGAAGGTGCATATCTTCTCTCCAYAGTTGATTSGACAGTAATTGTCTCTCCTCCTGATCTTGTCTATTCCTCCCGAACTTGGGGAATTTCAAATGTTCAAATATTGCGGCCTTTAATCCTCTTGTGAGCCCAATGACATTGGTCTCATCTTGCACTATAGCTCCTGATATTTCAAACATGAAACAAGTTCTCTTCCTATGATCACCTTGAGCTTTTGTGAGTCCACAGATGTTCTCAACAATTATCTGAGTGTTGAACCAGTGCACTCTATGCACCTACTCAATGCACTCCTTTTTGAGATTACGGAGTACTCAAAAACTCTGTATTTATTCTATGTCTCTAACACTTTGGAAGGTGTTGGCTCTATGCACTCCTGAAACCTCCTCAATGCCCTCTTGGCAGAGTTTAAAGAGTTTTTAGTAACTCTGCCTATGCTTACTATACACACGCATTGCTCCAGAGTATTCAGTATCCCTAAGGCTTCTTCTGAGTCTGTGAATATTCTGGTGTGCCCTTATGGCACGTTCTCTTCCAAACTCTCAACAAAGTCCAGATACACACTCCTTGTGTTGGCTCACATAGTTTCGCTACTCTGGTGTGCATGAGCCTAAAGAACCCATAATTTATCAGTAACACAAAGATAGAGAATTCTATCTTCTCCTGCAGATGAAAAATATCACAAGCATCGATCACATACAAAAAAACACGCATATACCATTCATAGAATACAGATAACACAAATGTATATCATATGCAGGAAAAAATGGTTTCTTTGTATTAAGATGAATGTTTGTTTACAAATGTGTATAGAGACTGGACTACAATAGAGTCTTAGTTCTTTCTCCTCTCCTTTCCTGAGCTTCTAAGATTATGAGGGCTTAACTCCTAACTCTCATCTCCTCTTCTTTATAAGAGGGTTGTTCGAGCTTATCCTCTGCACCGCCTTATTGCTATCACCTCTCATCAAATCACTTTATCCCTACGACTCATTACAATGAATGAAGATCCAAAATTGACTCAAATATATACCTTATTACATTCAATCATTAAGGCAGCCCTATACACTACCTATACAAAGGGATGGCTTGGATTTACTCAACCTTACAACATAAATCTGTATAGGATGAAATTTCAAATTTAAAAATGGGACAGTCGAAACCTCTCCCTTTATCCAATGCACACCTATGTGTTGGATGGTCAGTGCATCTCTTGAGGTGGAAATATTATTTTGCATCATACTCCACTACTACAAAAATATTCATGAGCTTCGGCTCATGAGCTCCCCAACTCTGTTGAAATCCTCCTAGATCCCAAAATTCTTTTTGGAGATGTTCCCCTGCTCCTCTGTTATGTTATTGCTATTGTTGTGTCTTCCCTATTGTTGTTGTAGGTTCTCCCCTGTTCATCTTCCTCCTTCTAACAATCTCCTTTGTTGATCTCACCATCAGCTCTTGATTTCTTTTATTTCTCTGTCCAGCTTGTCTATTGGCTAGATCCCACCATGGAGTCTTCTCTGCTACACTTCCTTCTATTTATCAAAGGGAATATATTGATATCTCATGTTCTCTTATTATCTTATGGAATTATCTTTTCACTCCTCTGCATGTTCATTTCATGCAATCCCCTCACTGAGATTCTTCTCAACTATCTCTTCTAACAGACTGGCCTCTGCATGTTTCTCTACTGGCACAACTCCATCTTTATACAACTACTCGGGTTGGTATTCTCCTCCATCTTCCTCCAAATTAACCTATTGGATGTGTATTCTTTGCACTATCATCCTTATCTCCACAATTTCAAATTATTTACACAGATCAGCAAAGTCCATATTGTTTGTTTCCTCTTCTCCTGTAGGGTTTAATTCTACAGTCATCTCTGGTTCGACTTATTGGATAAAACTTTTGAGCCATTCTGTTGAATGCTATTCTTCTTCCCCTATGTGGGAAGACTTCATTATCTACTCCATTTCATCCTTTATGATAGTCTTCACTGGTTTTCCTTTTTCTATTGCATCTGCAACACATGTGATAGCCTCTTCTTAACTTCTTGGCAGGAATATTTTGATTCCTCCAATGATCATAATGCACCTATGATATTATTCTTTGATGGTGGAAGTAATAAACTCATCATCATCTTCATTCACATGGTATACAAACCCATATGAATCTTCATATATATGAGGCCTTTCTTTTTCCTCCCTGCCACTTGTCAACATTCCTTGTTGATATAAACTATCCTTTGAGCTCCTGAGACTTTCAAACAATATCATTTTACTTCCCTTTCGCACCTGGCAGTCTAGGATTTCTCCCCTTCCCTCCTAAGAGTTTCTGATTACTTCAACTGATCACATCTCATTGCCCACCTAGAAATATGAATTTTCACCTGTTCCCTCTTGACAGACTATGAGATCCTCAATTGATCTCATCTCCTTGGCCACCTGGAAATTTGAAAATCCATCTATGCCCTCCTGAAAATTTATGAAACATTTAACTGATCTCCCTTCCTCATCACTAAGTGTTTCTCCAACTTATGGCTCACAAATAAAAACAAACTCCTCCTCTCTATGACTGAAGTTTTAAGCATGCCTCAACCACCTTTTCAACACATGTTGTTGTCCTTTGGACAACAAATTTTGGACATGCCACTTTATTTTCCTCCTCAAGTTAAATTCATATGTCCAACCTCCTTGTTCTTCTTGTTGCATCTTCAACATCAAATTTTCTATCTTTGATCTCACCTTCTTGATCTCTTTATCTTTATACGGGTGGTATTCTCCTTGACCACATCTATGGCCTTCACTAGAAATCTGTGTCTGCCTTCCCTCTTGGACAGTTTGTTGATAACTCTTCAACTAAGAGAATCTCAAGTTTCCTCCTACAGCCCACCTGGTTGTCTGATTTACTGCTACACACTTGAAAACAACCATACATAGAGAAATCAACACTTTGTATCCTTGTTTACCTTCTCTCTACATGAGAACTTAAACTTCTAATACTACTTGATGTTTTCATAGTATCTTATTTCACCTTCTCACCTTTGTCTATGATCTGCACACAAAAAAATCTCTCTCTGATACCAGTTAATCCAGACCCCCCTACTCTCTCTCGGGGATACGTGACCTCCCTGTCTAGGATCAATCAACTACAAGAGTTGAATCAGCTCATGGGTTCGCACTGAACCTCTTCTATATTCTCTGCAGGTCAAAGTCTTACTTATCGAGTATGAAATCCCCTTTTCAAGAGTTTCTGAGTACCCACAGAGTCCTCCACATGACCTTGGTAAAAATCGTGGGATTAAAGCTTCACGCTTGCACACTTAATAACTTTTGTCTTCGGGTGTTCTTGACACAACTGACTCCAAATACGACGAACTCACGAACATACATGAATAATATCTATGGTCCACACTCCACTCATGGCCAGCCATTGTGATCTAATTCAATACTTCAATGTTCGAGAGTTTCGAATGCTCCAAAACATTTTCTTCCGAAGTACTCCATACCCAAAGTTATAGATCAAGCGCCACATGCTTGTCCCAATCAAGTGTCAACATCCATCCTTTACTCCACTTCAGGTGACTTCCAGTGAATGCTCCTCTGCGTTCTTTATTCCAGAGTACCAATCCTCCGAAGTAACAAATATCTTGCCACACGTCCTGTCCTGATGGATGAATCTCATGAACTCCAATGCTCCGAACTTTGGGAGTTCTCGTTCCCTCACTCTTCACTTCCTCTGGAGTGACTTTCCTCTGGAGTAAATCTCC
This sequence comes from Picea engelmannii, assembly GCA_009831015.1. NCBI lineage: Eukaryota > Viridiplantae > Streptophyta > Pinopsida > Pinales > Pinaceae > Picea > Picea engelmannii. Next base: position 92,428 of record ML778974.1, read on the forward strand.
AGTCTCCACGTCTTCCAACAATACATGGCTAGGATGATTCCTTGTTTTGGGAGCTTTAGACAACTTTTGATTAACACTCTAGTTCCTCTTTTCCTTTCTTTTCCTTCGGAGTTCACACTTCTAGACTCCACGATCTCCTAATGCATGTCCCTCTCAGATTGATGGCCACAATTTACTTCAACAATTAAGTCCTCGGGAGTTTTGGCTTCACTCCTCTCATTTTCCTCCAGAGTAACTTTCCTTTGAGGTAGAAGATCCTTTGACACCTTTCCACTACTGAAGAACGATTATGATGAAATCTGGATCTTCATCCTTCATTATTTCTCATGCTTTCACTCTTCACTTTTCTCCAAAGTGAATTTTCTCTGGAGTGCAGGATCTAGAGACACTTGTCCTCGTAGGATCAACGACCATATCTGTCTTCGACTCCCGTTGACTTTGAGAGTTCATTACCCTTATGAACTCATCTTGTATGGAACACAGGATATGTCACCACATGTCTCCGACTGATGCACGGTTGATATCGTCTCCCCTACTACGGGCTTTGGGGATTTTCGAAGCACCTCACTTCAAATCTTCCAAAGTGATTTTCCTTTGAATATGAGGATCTACTAACATGCGTCCTGATCAAATGGATGGTTCATATTTACTCCACTCTTTATTGACTTTGGGAGTTCTGCAACTTCATTCACCTACTTCCTCCCATAGTGTTAAACCTCTGAACTTTCAGATCTCTTGCCACATGTCCTTTACAACGGACGGTTGTAATCTACTCCATTGTTTGGAGCTTCGAGAGTTTTTTTCACTCCATGACTTAAATATCTTGGAGTATGTACCTCCTCGTGACCAACGACCAATATCTACTCCATACTTTGGAGCTTCGGTAATCTCATTCTCTCCTTGTCTGCAAACTCTCGAAGTGCTTCTGCTCTGGATATTCATATCTTTTGCCACCTGTCCCTTTGGACGATGGATGGTCCCTACCCTCTTCAGGATTTCAGGACTTCTGCTACTCCTCTATCTCTTGTGCACTATAAATGGGTTTCAATCTCATGCACTTACCTAGATCCAACGGATGTTGATCCACTACACTCAGATCTGATGAATAGGATCGGTTCCTCATCTCGACGTACTCCTCCTTGTTTGGATGTAATATTTGACGGTCCATATATGCTCTCCATAGTTGATCGAATGGTAATTGTCGTTCCTCCTCATGAGCATGTTTGTTCCTCCCGAACTTAGGGAATTTAAAACATTCAAAGATTGTGTCATTTGATCGTCCTGCAAGCTCGATGACTTCGGTCTCGTCTTGTGCTACACCTATTGAGATTTCAAAATTGAAACAAGTTCTCTTCCTACACTCACCTTGCACGTGTCTGAGTCCTCAGACATTCTCAACACTTTTCTAAGTGTTGACCTATTGCACTCTATGCACTTTCTCAATGCACTCCTTGTTGAGCTTACAGAGTACTCAACAACTCTTTATTTCTTCAATTTCTCCAACACTTCGGAAGGTGTTGTCTCTATGCACTCCTAACAACTACTCAATCCCTCTTGGGAGAGTTTATATAGTTTTCAGTAACTTTCCTTGTGCTTACTCTACATAGTATTTCCTCCAGATTATTTAGTAACCTTGAGACTCCTTCTGAATTTGTGAATATTCTCTTTCGAACTCTCAACAAAGTCTAGATATGCACTCGTTGCGTTAGCTCACATAGTTTAGCTACTCTGGTCTACACTCCTTGCATGAGCCTAAAGAACCCAAAATTTCTCACTAAGACAAAGATAGAAAATTATATCTTCTCCTGTAGATGAAATCTATCACAAGCATCTATCGTATACATAAACACACACATATATCATTCATAGAACACAGATAACAGAAATGGATATCATATGCGGGAAAAATTTCTTTCTTTGTATTAAGATGAATGTCTGTTTACAAATGTGTATAGGGACTGGACTACAACAGAGTCTTTGTTCTTTCTCCTCTCCTACTCCTAAGCTTCAAAGCTTCTGAGGGCCTAACTCCTAACTCGCGTCTCCTCTTATTTACAAGACGATCGCTTGAGCTTATCCGCTCTAGTGCCTTAGTTCTATCACTTCTCATCAAAGCACCTTATCCCTACGACTCATTACAATGAATGAAGATCCATACCCAGCTCACATCTAGACCTGGTTATAGTCAATCATTAAGGCAACCCTATCCACTACCTGTATAAAGGCATGGCTTGGATTTACTCAACTTTACAACATAAATCCGCATATGATCATATTTCAAATTCTTAAATGGGATGATAACGCCTCTCTCTTTCTCCAATGTGTGCCTATGTGTTGGCTTGCTGGCACATAGTTGAGATGGAAATATGTTTATGCATCACATAAGACCGAGATCATATACCCCCTTATGGATCACTAGTAGGTAATTTTAGGCGACATAAGTTTCCTTAAATAACTAATTTTAATTAGTTTATATTCACAAATGATAACCAACAATAACTGTCCTCATTACTAATTAACCACTAAATTATAATAAATTTTGAAACTATTATTTAACAAAAATAAAACACTATTTTAATAACATTTCAAGATTACATCTTTAAAACTCAATCCAATCCCACTATCACATGCACAAATAATCACATTCATATTGTAATATCAACACCAAAAGACCAAAAAGAAAAATCTAAACCTACCATGACTTTGATGTTGTTACCATGACTTTGATGTTGTGAGAGAGTCTTAAAAAAAAAAAAACCAAAAAACATCCCCTCTAAAATAATTAAAAGCATTCCTCATTCTTGCTTGTTGTATTTCAATATTTCTTAATTAAAATGTTTTTGATATTTATATTAATAAATGTATATAATTTAATTATTAAAAACAAATGTGACTTTAAATAAATTATAGTTTATTTAAATTAATAAAAACAAAAAATTGTATAAATTGAATTAAGTTAAATCTTTTTAGCAAATTTAAACGTTTAAACATTTAAAGTAACACTCATCTCAATAAATAAAAATATAACTATATACAATATATAAGCAATTAACCATTCTATAATTACTTTCATTATTTATTTCGATGTAAAATTTGAGTAGCCTCTAATTACTTTCATTCCTTATTTCGATGTAAAATTTGAGTTAAAAATAGGTAGCATATACATTATGTAAAAAAATGTAAGTAGTATATATAATTTATGTAAAGATTAAGTAAAAAATAATTAAAGATAAACTATTCTCCTTCCCTTATGGGATGGGAAACGTCAAGACCAAACAGTGGGCACGTTTGAGACGAGGTTTCACCATTAGAGTTGCGGCTTTCACCCTGAGGCTGTAATGATTGGACATGATGTTCACCTTTAGTGTTATGAATGACAGTGATTATATTGCATGAGTTGCCTCTCTCAAAGCAAACAATATCCCCTGCTCTTAAATCTTTGTGCTTCACAAAACTTTTCCATCCACTGGTCAGCAGATAGCTCCTCCGAAAAGTGTAACCAAACTCCCATAACTTGTCCTCCTCCTCGTCCTTGAATACCAACACGTCTCGTCTGCCATGCACCTCATCCAGAGGAAAATTCAGTGGAAAATAACGCTCTGCATGATATTTTGGAAGGACCAACTGGTTAAGCTTGCCAATGTCACTGGGTGTCAGCTGCTTCCTGAACAGAACTTCTCTCTTCCTCTCTATATCACCACCTTCACCTTTATTGTTCTTGTAAGGGCTCGTATGAGCCTTTAATTGGTCCCGTGAAGTCATAAACCTCCTGAAATTCCCTTCGTAGGAATGGTCTTTGATCATATCTAATATCTCCTGCTTGCTGTACATGTCCTGGAATCTGATTTCCTTGCTGTAATCATGTGTGAGAAAGTTCACGGGCCCATGCTGTAGCTTCAGGTTGGCCCTGTCATACGCTATTGCTGCCTCATCTTGACGATCAAAAGTGCCCAACCAAAGTTGATTTCGTCCTGTGTAAATCGCAGCACCCCATCTACCGCTATTTCGAGCAACAACTCCTGTGTAACGCGACTTGGACCGATGATGATCAGCACCCGACAATCTACAGTTATTCTGTGCAGCAACTGCTTTGAAACGCCACGTGGACGGATGATGACCAACNATTCAGTGGAAAATAACGCTCTGCATGATATTTTGGAAGGACCAACTGGTTAAGCTTGCCAATGTCACTGGGTGTCAGCTGCTTCCTGAACAGAACTTCTCTCTTCCTCTCTATATCACCACCTTCACCTTTATTGTTCTTGTAAGGGCTCGTATGAGCCTTTAATTGGTCCCGTGAAGTCATAAACCTCCTGAAATTCCCTTCGTAGGAATGGTCTTTGATCATATCTAATATCTCCTGCTTGCTGTACATGTCCTGGAATCTGATTTCCTTGCTGTAATCATGTGTGAGAAAGTTCACGGGCCCATGCTGTAGCTTCAGGTTGGCCCTGTCATACGCTATTGCTGCCTCATCTTGACGATCAAAAGTGCCCAACCAAAGTTGATTTCGTCCTGTGTAAATCGCAGCACCCCATCTACCGCTATTTCGAGCAACAACTCCTGTGTAACGCGACTTGGACCGATGATGATCAGCACCCGACAATCTACAGTTATTCTGTGCAGCAACTGCTTTGAAACGCCACGTGGACGGATGATGACCAACATCCGGCAATTTATTGACATTTTCAGTCGAACCTTCCATCTAGTTTTTATGCAGCAAAAATTATATACACTTAGATGTAACTTGGTAAAATTCAAAAGCTCTTTGTAACTTATATTTGAATTATATATAATTTATATGGATCAAACATATTTAAGTAAAATGGTTTGATATAAGTCGGCCACATTTTTCATCTTTTAAAATTAATGGTTTTTATTGGCATTTCAATCTTTTTTTACATAAATTGGTAATTTTTTTTTATATAAATGGGTTATTGCTGATTTACAAAATTGATTATTGACAATAAACATATTAGAAGAAAATTAATATAAAATTAATGTATTAATTAATTGAAAGTATTAATCTATACAAATTAATTGGAAATTAATTCATGGATTCATTAATTATTATATTTTCAGGAAAAGTGAAATTGAGAGCCCCAATAATATATATTAAAAAAATATAAAAAATATTTTAGATTACAATGATTTTTTGATTATAATGTATAGAGATATTGAAACATTTTAAATTTTATTTCAATAAAATTGAAGGTCAATGGAGGACAATGTTTCTCCTATTGCAACAAGTACAATATTAAAATTTGATCGAGGTGGATTTTGGTGGCCACCCACCTATTCCACTTGGACCCCCACCATTGCTTCTTTTAGTTTTTTCGTTTTCGCACAGTTTACTATTTTTAGCAGTTTTTTTCGGGCTCTGAACTTCCGAGGCCATTTTGAGACCCTAAACGATGTTTTTTGGGGTATGTTGTTGTCGCAAAATATCTTCTAACGATGCTATTTTGTCTCGAATGTTGTAGGCCTCGGATAGATCTTTTCAACGAGCTATCATATGCCTAAAATAGAGATAGTATGCAAAAGTTACGACCGCGAGAAGTTGATGCACCAACTTGCCCAAATGGGGCCCACATGACTTTTGGCGCTTCATCTCCCAGGGTTAGGTTTTTGGAAATCTAGGAATTTTGGCATTCCCGTTTATTGTAAAAGGGCCTTCAGAGCCTCATTGTAATCATCTTCTCACGGATGCGAGTAGCGGCCACATCTCTTCTCATAGATAAGCTACCAACGCCCTAGCTAGTTTATTTCCATTATGTCTGTAAGCATATTTCAGTCATTTGTTATTAATTAAATGAAGTCTTATTTTCGCTGCATCTCTGTGTTTATGTGTATTTTTGTATTTCATTGTGTTCCTACATAAATCTGGATCAGTGGTATCAGAGCAGTCTGCTCATTCTCGATCCTTATTTGCATGTCCCCAACGAGATCGAGGTATAAGGAGTTGGGGCTCGATCTGGTTGAACCTTTGCAAGATCAGCCTCGTAAACCCCGACGACTGCCCATGGGGGAAGAAAAGAAATATGAGGGAGCAGGAGATCCTATCAAAATGTTGCTCAAGGAGGCCCTCGAGAAACAAAGGAATGCGATGATGGACAACTTTGCCCAGATTCTTCAACGGATTCCGACTGGCGGTGCATTGACATCCAGAAGCCACTCTGGAGGTGCCACTCCTTTTAAGGTACAAGTAAACTATGACATTCCCATATTTGAAGGCCAAGTAGATGAAGATGTTGTAGATAGATGGTTGAATCTGTTAGAAGGATATTTATCGGTTCATGACTTTTCCGACCGAGAAAAGATTATTTTCGCACTCCTCAAAGCCGCCCCCCATGTCAAGGACTGGTGGAAAACCTACTCGGAGCAAGAGGGCGAGGGAGAACCCTCTTTGTTCTCGGCCGCACCCACTTGGAATTCTTTCTGATATGCCATCAAGGAACAATATTATCCTGTGAGGAGCTATGAGGACAAATACATACAATGGACTACGTTGCGGCAGCAAAGGGACCAAGATGTGCATGAGATAACGAATTTGTTTCATACCCTATGCACAAAGTTGGGTATCAAATATTCAGAGAAACATTTGGTGTTAAAGTACCGCAGTTGTCTGCACAAATACATTCAGGAGGAAATGGAGTTCCTTGACATCTCCTCACTTGGTGTGGCATACCGATATGTTGCCAAGATTGAGCAGAAGTTCAAACAGAAGAAGTGAGACTTTGGGTCTGCAAATTAGAAGCACGGGAAAGGTACTCCCAAACTACAAAACAAAGGACGAAGCCAAGGCGGGGCAGCCTAGGACAACCCACCAAAGCCACAAGCAAAGAACAACACCATGAAGCTGTTAGGACCATACAATGCACCTTTTTGCCCACACTTTTTGCTGCCTTTACACCTTGTTTCACTCACATTTAAACTCACATTATCACCTTAACCTATCTTTCCAAAGGTATATAACTCTCTTCTCTTTGCTATATGTTTAATTTGTTTTGCATATAATTTTACATTACTCTCATACTTAACCATTGATCAGAAATGTATAAGTGTTGAAATAGTTCGAACTGCAGATTAGCATTAAGGCCTATTGTTGAAACAGTTGAAGCATGCAAACCCTGTGGTTGAAACAGTTTGTGGACTACAATGTTGAAACAACAACCCACAGAAGTTGTTACACTCTTCATGGTCTACAATGATGAAACAACAACTCATAGAGAATAAGCTGTTACACAGTCTGTGGTCAATGATGCTGAAACACAGAAGAAGCTATTACACAGTCTGTGGTCAACGATGCTGAAACACAGAAGAAGTTGTTACATAGACCGTGGTCAACGATACTGAAACAACAACTCACACAGATTGACTACAACAGTCGCACCTTGAGCTAGCATCAACCATCGTTGCTGCCTGAGAAGTGTTGAAACAGTCAGAACGTAAATCTCGTGGCTGAAACAGCCCACGATTTGCGATGCTGAAACAACATACAACAATAGTAACAAGAGACAAATAAAGAAGCTGTTACTCCAGCCGCAACAAGAACACCTCACTCAGCACTTGTAATAGCATTCTGTTGCGGGAGACTAGGATATCCTATTCCAGTTTAGAAAGTCGATCTGACTAATAATAGGACTCAGATATACACCTGTAATTTGTTGATCAAATTGTATCGAAGGGATTCTCCTCTTTAAATAAGAGGAAATCACCATTAAAGAGGAGCTTATGTTTTTACAAAGAAGGGATTTATAGAGAGGGACGTGTTTTACTTTAGATTGTAATGTAACACAGTTGACAGATGAATAAAAGATTGTTCTGAGCATTTCTCTCTAGTTCCTTTCATTTTAGGAGAATCTTGTGAGAAGGGAGGGCCCACCTTCTTCACAAGATTCACCCGTTAGCTTTGTAGTGTGTTAGTGTCATTTCTGTTTATGCCTTGATTAAATTATGTTTTGCTGAAACACTACTTTACTGAACTTTGTTTTGCTGAAACACTATTTTACTGAACTTTGTTTTGCTGAAACTCTGCTTTACCAATTGTTACATTAGTTTTTACATGATTCATGCTTGGGTAATTGTTAATCATTCTAGTTAGCAATCTTGCTTAGTGAATTCAAGAAAGCTTGATAGTCAGGGACGGCTGTTGAAGGTTCCTGCTTCAGGAATAGGGTCCTGTTCTCTATTATAGATAGTTAGCCTTCAATGCATGTCAATTATTTTAATGAGTTCATGAAAGTGTGCAAATCAGAAACAGGTGCTGAAGTTTCCTACCTAGGAAATAGGGTGTTGTCCTCTGTTAAGAGATAGTTAACCTTCAGTGTGTGTGTCAATTATTTCTGTTAAGCAATGAGTTCATGAAGTGTGATGATCGGAAACAGGTGCTGAAGATTCCTGCTTTGGGAATAGGGTCTTGTTCTCTAGTTACAGAATAGTTGGTCTTTCCTATTGCAGTATCTTGTTGTTATTTTAATGTAATCCGGGATTCTTCAATTAATCATTTATTTAAACTTTGAGCTATGTAATAGGTAGGTTGCTTTCCTGTAATTCAAGTAAGAACTTTAGTTTCTTCAAGGCAAAGTGTGATTAATATATTTTTACTACAACTCTAGGTTGCTTTTGAGATTGAGCATATATAGTGCGTGATTACCTTTGAAATAAACAGACTTCCCTGGGTTGACAATTTATGTAGCACTTGATTGTTTAGTTAAATAAACAATTATAGTGACCAACAGAAACCAAAAAAGGACACGGGGAAGTGGTGTGATTTCAATAAGAGGTCCACTCACAACACAAGTGAGTGTCGGGCCAAGTAGTCATTGGTAGCTGAGTTCAAGGCTTCTGAATCGGATGCATGCTCCAAATCTAAATCAGAACCTGACAAGAGGAATGATAGGGGGAAGCAGATTATCGATGTGGATCCCAATGCCATTGTTGCCACCACGAAGATCCAAAAGGAGGAACCAGAAGATCTAGAGGAGGCAGAGCATCTCTTCCATTCCAAGATGTGGGTAAAGGGTTCCCCGTTACAGTTCATTGTCGACAACGAGAGCCAGAAGAACCTCATCTCGGTAGAGGTCATGAAGTGGTTGGGCTTGCCGACCAGATCACACCCACAACCATACACCATCAGGTGGTTGCACCAAGGACAAGACCTTCGCGTCAGTCAAAAATGTCGCCTTCCCTACAGTATCAAGCCCTTCACGGATGAGGTATTATGTGACATTGATCCTCTTGATGTTTTTGATGTATTATTAGGCCAACCGTAATTGTGGAAGAGACATGTTGCGTATGAGTCCAGGCCTCATGCTGTTATTATCACTTTCGGCAATAAGTTGTATAGGATACCGGAAATAGCACCACCTAACACCATCTCTTTGGTTACTGTAAAACAATGCAGTAAGATCATTTCCAAAATGAGGAAATTTGTTTTCGTGATGATCCGCCCTTAGGGAAATCAGACGACTGTGGCCATGATCTCCAGGCAAGGCCCCACTGCATGAAAAAGACAAATGGATAAGGTCGTGGAGGAGTACGAGGACATCTTCACCTCCCTGGGGTGCCTTTACACTGCTAGGTCAAGCACCCCATCGATCTGAACCCAGGTGCATCGCTGCCCAATGGACCCATATATCGGCGCTCTGTCCTGGAGAATGATGAAATCAAGAGGAAGATTCAGGAGTTGTTGCAGAAAGGTCACATCCGACTGAGTTCATCGCCCTGTGGGAGACCGATCGTATTTGTGCAGAAGAAGGATGGGACTTGGAGACTCTGCATTGACTATTGGGCACTGAACAAGATCACTGTTCGGAATAGGTACCCAATCCCATGGATTGATGACCTTCTGGACCAACTCAAGGGGGAAAAATATTTTAGCAAGATCGACATGAAGTCTGGATATCACCAAGTACCAATCGATCCCTCTGATGTGTGGAAGACTGCATTCAAATCCAAGGAGGGCCTTTTCGAATGGTTGGTCATGCCTTCCGGGTTGACGAATGCCCCTGCAACCTTCATTAGGCTAATGGACGACATCCTTCGGCCATTCACCAACTCATTTTTAGTGTTTTACTTGGATGACATTCTGATCTTCAGCCAGACTTGGGAAGAGCACCTCCACCATCTTCGATAGGTCCTCCAAACATTGCGGCAACACAAGTTGTGTGCCAATTTGGAGAAATGCACTTTTGGCATAACCTAGGTTCAGTATCTAGGATACATTATTGATGAGCGGGGGGTGCATGTTGATCCATCAAAGATCCAATTCATTTGGGATTGGCCAGCCCCAGCCACCCTAACAGAGCTCCGCAACATTTTAGGTCTTGCCAATTTCTACCGCAGGTTTGTGTTGGGATTCTCTCATATCACTTGGCCCTTGAATCAAGTCACCAAGGGAGGAGCTAAAGAAAAATTATTTTGGTCTGAATCTCAACAGAAGGTGTTCGAGAGTTGAAACATCGCCTCTGCTCTGCACCAGTGCTCACATTACCAGACTTGCAACAACCATTTTAGATCGAGATAGATGCCTCTGACTATGCTATTGGGGCAGTCCTTACTCAAAATGGGCATCCAGTGGCATATCACAGTGAGACACTTTCCAACACAGTCTAGAAGTATCCCACTTATGATAAAGAAATGTATTCCATTGTGCAGGCTTGTCGGCAATGGAAGCATTACATTTTGGGAAAGGAAACGGTCATCCACACAGACCACCGACCCCTGCAGTTCATACAGACACAAGGGAAGTTGCAG
>ML778974.1:105447-159062 GCA_009831015.1 Picea engelmannii
ATCAAAATTACTAATTTAATTTGTGCTGATAATTATATGAATATATTTAACACAGTAGTGAAACTTTAATATCCATAAATATTCCATTAAAAAATATAAACAAAATTGAAAATGCATATATACAATTCTAATATCTTTTTAAAATTAAACTTTACATATATAAAATTCAAACATATTTAAAAATTTCAAGCGTTATTCATTTTTTTATTGGAGAAAATAAAATAGTACTACTCTTCTAATATGAAAATATAATAAAAGTCATTGATATGGTTGGTTAAATATAATAAAAGTCACTCATATGGTTGGTTGATATCAAGTGGATAAAAAGCTTCCAATGGATAGGTTTGATTTACTTGACATTCATGTTTAGTTTGAGCTTGAAAGAAAAAATACATGCATTAAAAGTTTAAATATCCACAACTATAAAGTGAGTATTATTTATTAAGTTTTTTTAAGTAACTAATTTTTTAAATAATATTTAAGTGTAGTTTAGTCTTAGTTTTATACTGATATTTTGAATAAATATAATGAAAACATTTGAAATAAATTATGTATTTGTAATAATGGAATAAAAATATTAACATTTTAATTTACTATAATTCTAATTTAAAGATCTCTTTAAGTTTGAAACATCCCAACCATTACGTGAAACTAAATGACGTATAATTTTTTTTGTTTGCGTTTGGGAAAAACATTACCAATAATAAGAACATGAATGACACGTCAACCAATACATCAATGAATCACAAATCAACATTCACGACATAAGCCAACATATTAATGCCATAATAAAAGACATACAAAACGACGCATTAACACCATAAATAGTGGCCCATAGTCAATGCATTCAACGATTAAATGATGATGCTTAAACTTCATGGATCAAAGAATAATGACACACATTAGCACTTCTCCCTACTCATCATTGAAATAATTACAACGTCATCAACGCATCAACAAAAGATGGTGACATATAATCAATCATTAATCCATCACCCTAATCTATAATAACCATGGTGTGCGAGTAATCATTCGCATAATACACTATATACCAACATTAAAATCGAGGCACAAAAATTACATCTGCTTTACTTCATAGCATGCCATTAATCAAGAATTTAATCAACCATTAAGTCAACCAATAATCTACATTCTTTCATGTACACAATTAATCTAGTCGCTTAGGATGTTACGCCTCAAAAATAAGGCGAAGTGCAAGAAATCTAAGAGCTTATTCATAAAACAAATTCCAAGGCGCAAGCTAATCACCTAATGTTTACTATTGCAAGATCTTATAAATGCCTAAACAATCAATTTCACTCATATCCTAGATGCGCAAGAGTAAACAATGTATTTTAGATGGTGCAAGAGGTTAGAACGCTTAGTCAATAATTGCCAACATTGATTTAAGGGCAAAACATTAATCAACCTTAAATTTTAAGTGGCGCACATAATATCACTACTTAGTCAATTCTCATCAACAATGATTCCAAGGTGTAACATACTCTAAATACACAGTCATCGTCATAACCAATATATGGGTATCTTGATGGTTATTTTAGAATTCTATGGGGTTAAACTAAGTTTACAATGAAGCAATGAATCCACTCATTAAATAATTAGTTGTTTAGACAATTCACAATATTAAAGAAATAATGATAGAAAAACATATCGAACTGATAGAAAAACATATTCAACGAAAAATTTCTATTACTCCAATTTAACAAGGACTTTTAAACATAAAGAACAACGATAACCCCACACAAGTGGAAGTCAAGGCGTGTACCCATAGCTATACACCATCATTCTCATGCTAAAGGGGATTTTGGATAGCTCCTTTTTCCTTTAAATAATTGCATATATATATCTATCAAGGTTGTTATTTCAATTGTAGGAAAACAAATAAAGTAGATTCACTCAACCTACAGGTTCCAGTCAACACATAACATAATATTTATTTATTCTTTAGCTAAATTTAGCGGAGAAAATAAACAAGGAGAAGACTTAGGGATTACTAAAATGAAAGAGAAGGGAATTACACACTGATAATGATCTGTAAGCCTTATGTGGAAATAAGTATGAAATCATTACACCAACCCGAGTCATATCCCTACATAAGTAACCCCTTTAAAATTGGGTGTGGCTCAATCACTGCTTTCTATATGTAACGAAGGATCAATGACAAATTAATTCTTGTCCAATGAAGGTATCAATGGTTACCCAATGAGTTTTCCAATATGATCTTAAAGTCAACATCTCCTTCTTCTAGGAATAAAGTTGATACAGGGATTCTGCACATACTTTATGCACAGATTTCAATAGCTTTGATGAAAACACCGAGAGAAACGCATCACTTGCTCAGTCGAGTTAAACTCTATGAAAAAAATTTTGTGTCATTGGAACATGCCCAAGGGAGGCCCCACTGTTCTGTTAGTTAATTAAGGTGTAACGTGTTACTAACAGTGGTAATACGCAATAGGAAGGATACGAGAGATAAAAATGCAAAGCAAAGAAACATCGAGGTCACAACGATAACTGGATGAGGAAGGATACGAGAAGGCTCAGAGAAGTTTTGCAAAAAATGCATAGCAAAGAAACACCGAGGTCACAACAATAATTGGCTCAGAAAGGATACAAGAAGGTTGGGCAAAGTTTTAAAGAAATGCAGAGCAAAGAGAGAGAGACTCATCCATAATTTGTGTCTAAATGGAATCATCATACAAGTAATATATAGAAAAAAAAATTGCGTGGAATAGGTTCGTCACATGGGCCATATATAAAACAAAAAAAATTGTAGGGGACATATTACTCAGTTGAGGGTTCAATGAATGGTAAAGATAGATTACTTAGTATAGATGTAACATCCCGGTTCTAACCCTTATAAACTATAATGTATTATGTAAATATGGCATAGGTTGGTGAGCTGGTAAAGTTGAAAAGCGGTTAGAGTGCCTACGAAATGTAACACTTCCTATACATTAATAAAATACACCATTGGCTGCAAGACAAATAAGGACAAAAGAGATAGGGGATATGATTCCATGAGAGAGGGGGTGTGAGGGGATAAGTCTTGTTATTATTATTTTATTTACTCATAATTGAGTTTATGGAGAAGACGGGGTTACATGATGTTCTTGGGAGGGAGGCCATGTGGGTCTTGTATTCATGTAATTCTTTAAACATCCCTTGGGGGCTGTTTTGGGGTTGTTCTTCCTGTAGTTCATCGTCTTCTCACTGGTTCACTCGTTCTTCTTACTCTTCACTCACTACTTCTATTTCATGTGCTCTTGGGATGAGCATGGAAACGAATGGCAGGAAGAGGAGAGCCAACATTGAATTGATGTAATGATTTACTGATCATTATAGGAGTGAATGGATGCCTTTGTGCATGAACCTGATGGAACTTCAGATGGAACTATCCACAACTGAGAGTCCTTGGAATTTCTAGTAGGGAGGTTTCCTGACCAATAGCCCTAGAGCCCTGGAGAGAAATGGAACAACCTCAGGGACTGCATGGCAGAGAAAGGTGTTCCTCTCTTGGGGTTGTGTAGGCTGAGGGGGAAAGAGAGCTAGAAATTAGGATTGTTGTGAGGTTGGGAAACATGAGAACTACTTAGCCTGCTTCTATGTATTTAGACTTGGCCTAGGACCCGTCCTTGTGGATTCATAGCCCTGGCTCAAGGGTGACCTTCTGTTGAGAGTAAATGAACAACAACATCTATGGTTGGGACCGATGATGAAAATAACGCTCTGCCTGATTTTTGGAAGGACCAACCTGTTAAGCTCGCCAATGTCACTAGGTGTCACTTGTTTCCTAAAAAGAAGTTCTCTCTTCCCCTCTATCTCACCACCTTCACTATTATTGTTCTTGTGCGGGCTCGTATTAGCACTTAATTGGTCCTCTGAAGTCATAAACCTCCTGAAATTCTCTTCGTAGGAATGGTGTTTGATCATATCTATTATCTCCTGCTTGTTGTACATGTCCTGGAATCTGATTTCCTTGCTGTAATCATGTGTAAGAAAGTTCATGGGCCCTTGCATGTCGTGGATTTTTAGCTTGAGGTTGGCCTTGTTATATGCTATTGCAACATCATATAAAATAAATGTATTAATTAGTTGAAAGCATTAATATATATAAATTATTTGAAAATTAATCAATGTATTGATTAATTAGAAATGTTAAGTTGGGGAATAATATATATTAAAAATATATAAAAAATATTTTAGATTATTTTTTATTATAATGTATAGAGATATTGATACATTTTAAATTTTATTTCAATAAAAGTGAAGGTCAATGGATGACAATATTTCTCCTATTGCAACAAGTACAATATTAAAATTACTAATTTAATTTATCACGATAATTATTTGAATATATTTAACACGATAGTGAAACTTTAATATCCATAAATACTCCATTAAAAAATAAAAACAAAATTGAAAATACATATATACAATTTTAATATCTTTTTAAAATTAAACTTTACATATATAAAATTCAAAAATTATAAATTTGAAGTATTATTCATTTTTTTATTGGAAAAAATAAAATAGTACTACTCTTCTAATATGAAAATATAATAAAGTCACTAATATGGTTGGTTGATATTAAGTGGAGCAAAAGCTTGCAATGGATAGGTTTTATTTACTTGAAAACATGCATCCATTAAAAGTTTAAATATCCACAACTATAAAGTGAGTATTATTTATTAAGTTTTTTTAAGTAACTAATTTTTGAAATAATATTTAAGTTTAGTTTAGTCTTAGTTTTATAGTGATATTTTGAATAAATATAATGAAAATATTTAAAATAAATTATGTATTTGTAATAATGGAATAAAAATATTAACATTTTAATTTAGTATAATTCTAATTTAAAGCTCTCTTTAAGTTTGAAACATCCCAACCTTTACGAGAAACCAAACGATGTACAACAGGCACAAAAATTTGTTTGTGTTAGGGAAAAACAAGCAATACATTAGTGACACACACATCAACATTCATGACATAAGCCAACACATTAATGCCATAATTAATGATATACATAACGATGCATTAACACCATAAATAGAATCCCATAGTCAATGCATTCAACGATTAAATGATGCATAAACTTCATGGATCAAAGAATAATGACACACAATAACACTTCTCCCTACTCATCATTGAGATAATTACAACGTCATCAATGCATCAACAAAGGATGGTAACATATAATCAATCATCAATCCATCACCTTAATCTATAATAATCATGGTGCGTGAGTAATCATTTGCATAATACATCATATACCAACATTAAAATCAAGGCACAAAAATCACATCTACTTTACTTCATAGCGCGCCATTAATCAATCAATAATCTACATTGTCTCATGCACACAATTAATCTAGTCGCTTATGAAATTACACCTCAACAATAAGGCAAAGTGCGATAAATCTAAGAGCTTAATCATTAAAAAAAATTCAAGGTGCAAGGTAATCACCTAATGTTTACTGGTGCAAGATCTTATAAATGCCTAAACAATCAATGTCACTCATATCCTAGATGCGTAGGAGTAAACAATGTATTTTAGATGGTGCAAGAAGTTATAGCACTTAGTCAATAATTGTCAACATTAATTTAAAGGCAAAGGCGTAATCAACCTTAAATTTTAAGTGGCGCACACAATATCATTACTTAGTCAATTCTCATCAACAATGATTCCAAGGTGTAACGTAGTCTAAATAAGTAGTCATCATCATAACCAAGATATGGTTATCTTGATGGCTATTTTAGAATTCTATGGTGTTAAACTAAGTTTACAACTAAACAATGAATCCACTCATTAAAGAATTAGTTGTTTAGACACTTCACAATATTAAAGAAATAATGATAGAAAACTTATTCAATGTAAAATTTCTATTACTCCAATTTAACAATGACATTTAAACATAAACAACAATGATAACCCCACACAAGTGGAAGTCAAGACGTGTACCCATAGCTATACACCATCATTCTCACGCTAAAGGGGATTTTGGATAGTTCCTTTTTCCTTTAAATAATCACATATATATACCTATCAAGGTTGTTATTTCAATTGTAGGAAAGCAAATAAATTAGACTCACTCAACCTACAGGTTCTAGTCAACACATAACATAATATTTATTTATTCTTTAGCTAAATTTAGCGGAGAAAAGAAACAAGGATAAGACTTAGGGATTACTAAAATGCAAGGGCAAGTAATTAGAGACTCATAATGACCTATAAGCCTTCTGTGGAAATAAATATGAAATCGTTACACCAACCCGAGTCATATCCCTACATAGGTAACCCCTCTAAAACTGGGTGTGGCTCAATCGCTACTTTCTATACATAAGGAAGGATCAATGACAAATTAATTCTTGTGCAATAAAGGTATCAATGGTTACCCTTTGATTTTTCCAATCTGATCTTAAAGTCAACATCTCCTTCTTCTAGGAATAAAGTTGATACAAGGATTTTTTACGTGCTCTATACATAGATTTCGGTAGCTCTGATGAAAACGTCGAGAGAATGCTCCACTTGATCAGTCGAGTTAAAATCTATGAAAATGTTTCTCTACCATTGGAATACACCCAAGGGAGGCCCCATTATTCTATTAGTTAATTAAGGTGCAACGTGTTTCTCTCAGTGGTAATATGCAATAGGGAAAGTCTCCCATCAAAATTCCTAGTGAAAGGGTACAACTAGTAGGGAAAAGCATAAATAAATCTTCCTGGGGGAGATACGAGCAAGCTGGGTCTATTTTTCTGAATACAGAGCATGGAAATACTAGGGACTTAGCATTAACTAGTTGTGGAAGGATACTAGAAGGTTGGGAGAAGTTAAAAAAATAACACATAGCAAAGAAAAACAGAGGTCGCAACAATAACTGGATGAGGAACTATATGAGAAGGCTGGGAGAAGTTAAAAAAAAAACGCATAGAAAAGAAATACTAGGGTCAGAACAATAACTGGCTAAGAAAGGATATGAGAAGGTTGGGAGAAGTTTTAAAGAAACACAGAGCAAAGAGAGAGAGACCCATCCATAATTTGCATCTAAATCAAATCATCATACAAGTAATATATAACAAAAAAAATCGCGTGGAATAGGTTCGTCACATGGACCATATATAAAACAGAAAAAATTGTAGGGGATATAGGACTTAGTTGAGGGTTCAATGAATGGTACAGATAGATTACTTAGTACAGATGTAACATCCCCGTTCTAACCCTTATAAAGTATAATTTATTATGTAAATATGACTTAGCCTCATGAGCCGGTAAAGATGAAAAGGGACCAGAGTGCCTAGAAAATGTAATACTTCCTATACATGAATAAAATACACTGTTGGATGAAAGACCAACAAGGATGGAAGAGATAGGGGGATATGAGTCCATGAGAGAGGGGGATTGAGGGGCTAAATCTTTTTATTATTATTTTATTTACCCATAATTGATTTTATGGAGAAGAGGGGGTTACATGAGATTATTGGGAGGGAGGCCATGTGGTTCTTGTCTTCATATAATTATTTAAACATCCCTTGGGGGATGTTTTGGGTTCATTCTTCCCTTGGTTCGTCGTCTTCTCACTGGTTCACTCGTTCTTATTCCTCTTCACTCACTACTTCTAGTTCGTGTGCTCTTGGGCTGAGAATGGAAACAAATGGCAAGAAGAGGAGAGCCATCGTTGAATGGATGTAATGATATATTGATCATTCTAGGAGAGAATGGATGCATGTGTGCATGAACTTGATGGAAGTTCAGATGGAACTGTCCACAATTGATAGTGCTTGGAATTTTCAGTAGGGAGGTTTCCTAACCAGTAGCACTAGAGCCCTAGAGACAAATGGAACAACCTCACAGCCTGCATGGAAGAGAAAGGTGTTCATTTCTTGGGGTTGTGCCTAGGCTGAGGGGGAAAAAGAGCTGGAAATTAGGATTGTTGTGAGGTTGGGAAACCTGAGAGGTACTTATCCAACTACTGTGTATTTAGAGTTGGCCTAGGACTTGTCCTTATGGATTCATAGCCCTGGCTTGGGGGTGACCTACTGGTGAGAGTAAATGAAAAACAACGTCTATGGTTGGGAGGAACGTACTTGGTCTACAACGAGTTGGTGAATGTTTACTTACAAAGATAAGTGCTCTTTGTGTTTTCCATTTAATGTATTCCATTGTGTATTTAATTATCTCTGAGATATGTATTCTAATGTGTCTGTTTGCTGGTTATTTGTTGTGCATGGCACATTGTTTATCTCTTTTATGTTGTGACATGGATCTTGTCTTACGCATGTGGTGTGCATGCTTCTAACATTGTTGAGAATTCCTTTGTTTTTGAATTAGAGATTAGAGAACTGAGTCTCGGGACTGCAACATGCCTAGCCTATGGGTGTTTGGGTGTGTTGCAGCCTATTTAATTGGCGTAGCCCATCCTCTAGGTGGGTGAGTATGTTACAATAGATTACTTAGATAGATTACTTAGTTAAGGATATAGTTCATTTAACAATAAACACATAAATACACATTCTCCATAACTAACCAGATCAATAAGGGATATATTGCAATCGTTTAGAGTTTTTGGACTTTATCTTACACACATAAAAAAAACAAGTGAATAACAAGTGATCTAAGGACATCTAGTAAGATCTAAGAGGAAAATATTTATATCTACAAAATAATGCAACAAGATGTCAATCCAAGAAGCAACAATTATGAACATTTGTAAAAGTTCGATATAAAAGTTAACAAGCCTTGGTGAATTACCAAAACACAGGTGATTCTAAATTTTAAACCACAATTCGAAGGAATAAAAACTGCATACATTAAACTCTTAGGATAGTTCACAAAGTCTTCGAGGAATTTCTCTATCACATCAATTTCAATTGAGATTACCAACTATTGTTCCAGAAATTCATTAGAATATTCATCAATATTGAAATCCGTATACAATTTTTTTTTAACAATATACTATTGTAAAATTTTACACATGCATACCATAACCGAAGGAAAAGTATCCAAAGTCATTATCCCGCACTTGCGCTCCTTCGACCTCCCCACTTGCTAATCATCGACACCTCAGCGGTACCTCCAAGCCAACGCTCTGGGTACTCTTCCTCCCCTTGAACCTCCCAAGCTGCAAAGGGGCCACACACAAAAAAAAAGATAAATCAAGCTCCCAGCTCTCCTCGCAATATCGAGCCACCACTCTCTTTTCGAGTTGGGCATTCCAACTCCCACAAGAAAAATCAATCAATAAAAATTCTGGGAGCATAAAATTATGCATGACATTCATGATCCTTTTCCCTCCTCTCACATTTCTTTTATAGATTTCCTCTTAGTTACCTTTCCATTTTCACATTAAATTATTCCTATTTGAATTTATTAGGAAATACTCTCCCTCGTACACTTGTCACCCGATCCCTTAGTTGCACCAAAAAATCATTTATTTAATTTAAATTAATTTGCCAATTTCCCTCACCCACCTTAAAGCGTTCCTAAAAATGCTCATCAATGTCCCTTTATTCCCTCACATTCCATTAATACTAACTCTTTTCTTAAATATTAGTGGAGTTCGATTTTGGAAATTTCTCTAGACTAGATTCCCTTCTATGTTCCACATTCCTTTTGCATTTAATTTCCCCTTCTTTTCTAAGTTATGAATTAGCAAGTTTTGCACATGGACACCAATTAATTTTTTGGATAATTTAATTCTCCTTTAAATTCTAAATTTGTTTTTTCTCTATCCCCCCATTTATTAATGGATTAATTAATTTTTAGACATCATCCCATATTTAGACCTAGGATTTAATTTCACTAGGCTTAGCATTTTTTTTTAAAGGAAAATTTTATAATTAATATACTTTACTGATACAACATTTATTTTAAGCATGACCAAGTCGAAAAAATATATTGTTTTCGAGGCACCTAGGTTCATAGACTCCCCATTGTTAAAAGAACTCTCGACGTGCCATTCAGGATGCACTACGTGCTCCATGGGTGCCACTCACCTTGATCCATGTTTCATTCATGTAACGTGACCTTCAAGACACAATACATGCTTCAACGATGCCACTCACCTTTTGAAATCTAACCCTTGGAGTAAAAACTCCATCAGACAATGTTGTGGGAGACTAAGGGAATATAAGGAATAAGGACCTTTCCTTATTGCACGCCCCTTAGAATCATCGTGTGAAATTTTCACAGTCTTCCCTAACAACGTCGTGGGTATCTCAAACTAGGTAATTATTAACCTACAGTTTGAGCCATGATGAGAGTGTTACTAGGCTGTGGTAGGGTTTTTGCCACACCTGTCCCTCAATATATTTGGTTTTCATGTATGAACCCTTTACTCCAAATGTCAGTATGATTAGAATGTTATCGTCAGCTTGCATCCATCAATGAACATGTCAATGATCCATCAAAAACATCATAATACACCAGTCATATGTCCCATATGAAATAACAAAAATATGCAAACCATAAAGAGGCCACTCCTTGACTCAAAATCGAGCGCAAGGAGGTTCATCGATTCCATCAACATCCCCAACCTATCAAGAGTCCTACACACTCAAGAGAAACCAATCATTAGGGCCATCCAACACATATATAATCAAATAAAATATCATCATATCCACAACATCATCATAATCCATAAGCGAAGCATTCAACCATATAATGAACCGGATCACTTGCACCCAAAGGCTAGCAACAATGGCAACTCTTAGGCTTAGAAAAGGAAATTATAATGAAATGACCACTTCTTGTAATCACATTAATTGAAATGGAGTACTTGTAGTGCTTACATATAATATGTCTAGTATGTTTACAATGTTTTTGGCAACCTCTCTTCTCAATTCACTCTTCAATTTTACAAGTACAATTGTCTACAAAAAAAACAACAATCTTAATTGTAGAGTTTGCTTGACCATTAGAAATGGTTTTAGTTTCTGAAATGGGTACGAGATTTGGAAATGGCACTTTCAAAATTTAAGAAATCAGGAAGCAGCATATATATATATATATATATATATATATATATATATATATATATATATATAGAGAGAGAGAGAGAGAGAGAGAGAGAGAGAGATTTTATTGGTATCTTCACAAGGAAAAATGATCTATGGGCTGGAAAATTACATCTTTAAAGTTCATGCCTTGCTAAACTAAGAAGTAAAAGGCATGATAGTTAAAATAATTGTGATGGCTAAGAGTGAAGGAGGACGCCCTATGAAGGTTCGTCCTTAATACATCATTAGAGTGCAGATATGTTTATCATTTATTGAAATTTTAACATTAAATACCATCATAATTGCATTGTGAATATGTTGTTTATGTTTGAGATTTTCTAGTTATTGTATTTTATTCAAAACAGCTTCAATGCATGCATACAACAAAATTTTATTTCAACATTTATGATTTAGTTCTTCAAAAAACATTAATTTCCTTACAGGATGAGACCATTCAGGACACTAGTTAGGTGACTGCCATTTTCCATTTAAACTTGAAATCTATGCAACAATTTATCTTCATATTGGAGAAATGAGTCAATCACTAACTGTACAACATGGAAAAAATAAATACACTGGAAAAGGATCCCCCCAACTAATTTATAGGCATAAAAAAAATGCAGAATCACATTGCCAAAGCTTATATGAATGTTAAGAACATAGATTTGCCTTCAGGGAGATATATTTGAGAGAGTCACTTCTGACCAAAAAATAGAGATTTTGCTTTTTGTCAATACTGGATGCCATGATCTGAACAAAATAAATAAAGAAAAGAGATTACATGCTTGATGAAAAATAGGCCCTTAAGCACTTTTACTAGGTTGGGAAGAGTTTGACTCTTTAAATAACATTATGAGTTGATGACCTTTTTTTATGTAGGATGATATTAATCCTTCACTACTTGGTTGGCTTTTAGGAAGGACAACTTATCTAGTTACATGGAAACAATACATCAATGTTTGGTACTTTGTGAATGAGGTTTGGTGTATAGCGAATATCAATATGCATGTATGAAATAGATCAAAATTATTATTTTTAATTAAAAAACAAAGCTTTCTTTCTGTAATTAAAGAAGCACATAAGAAGGAAGGTGTGAATATGTTAACTAGACTTCTTGGTTGCATTCTACACAAGAAAAGAAAATCGATAGCTAATATGAATGCACTCAGAAAATGGTGCATAAAAATCTTAGAACTATGTAATATAAAGTATTTTATTAAAATTCCAAGGGATAAAATACAGACCAATTCGATATAAATTTTCCCACCATCCGAAGTTTGAAAAATTTTCCTAGTTCAAAACCTCCAAATATCACAACCTCATCTTAGGTTAGCTTCCCATATTCAAAATTCTCATTTTATCTTTAATCCTGAGGATGAGATGAAGAGATCAGGCCAAAGACTAGCCAAAATCTCATGGGAAGGAACAGTTGTAGAACTTGAAACCTCTTAAGAATGGTCATTTAAATAGATTGTGTTATCTCCTAAACTAAACCAGTCAATTCATTAAGTTTTAGGAGTGATAGCATAGTCATGAATAAATTTCATTATTAAATTTTTAGGGCTCATATTAATGAGTTCTAGCTTGTAAATAAAGTTTGAAAAACATTTGATTTGTTTTTTCCTTCAAAAAAATTAAAACTCAGGTTTCAGTGGCTAATGCATTTTTAAAAAGGGATTCTAAGACACCAAAAGCCTTATCTTTCGGTCGCTTAAATGTGAAATTCGAGGCTATTTTAGCCAACGAAAGTGCAGAAAAGTCTGTTTTTACTGTGTTGAGTCATCATTTTCAAATGATGATTCTGAGCGACTGGAGATTCATTTTGAGAAACAGATGGAGGTTTTTGTTTCTAACATGTCAAATAACAATAATCTCTCTCATTTTTCCTACAGGTCTCATATATGGGAGAATCGAATTCATCTCTAAGCCCTCTTACACATGATTTTGGTCACTCTGGTGATGTCTCTACAGGTGATGTGTTCAGGCTCCCAGAAGGATTTTTTGCCTGAGAAAGATGACTATTCTCTTCTTCCATGAAAAAATAGGCTGCCTATGTTATAGTGTGTGAGAATCCCTCATTCTCATAGGCCACCCACACTTAGTGTGCAAACTGTTCACAGTCTCCTCCATAGATAGGGTGCGAACCTGTTTTTAATCTTGGAAAGGGGAAGAGGTCACGAAGGTTCTAGAAGGGGATCTTCTAGAAAATGAGTTGGAATTTGCATGGTTGGCATCCTACTGACTTCTCATATTTGGTGGGATCATCCTCATCCATGTAACCATCCCTCCTTCTCCTATATATTGAAAGGTTTCTCATGGAAAAGGTGAAGCAAGATTGAATGAAGAATTGGTGAAAGAATTGTGTGAAGAACCGTTCTTGGAAAGAGGCTTGAAGACTCTATTTTGTCTATCAAAAGGTATTGGATCTTCTTCATGAAAGTGTAGAGAAAGTGTGTGTGTTATAACCAAGGGTCACTGAAAGGAATCTTGCAACATCGAGGCGACCAGGTTGTATCTTCTACCTTCATTTAATACAATACAGAGACATGTCCCTTTCCCATAAAATCACTCCTATTTTATAGCATAACTCCTTGATCATATGCATAGGTTGACATTGAATATACTTTTCTATCTTCACTTTGGTTGGTTTGTGTTGTATTGGACCTGACTTCACAAGAGAAACGGAGTGAAGAGGGAACAACAGAGACCTAAGGAAACGATATAAAGGTATGTCACTCATTCCTTCTTATTAGTAGATTCAATGAATACAACTTAGTGAAAGAGTCATGTCCTGTCCTGTTTTGTTCTAGATCTAGGTGTCTCTAGGGAGATCTATTAGTGTCCACACCTACCGATTTGTCCAATAACAAAGTTGGTAACTCCATTGTGGATACAACCCATTTTGGGTGATTTTTTGCTTGGCCCTTTTCTCTTAACCTACCATTTTTTCATTCCCATCAATCTCTGAGTCTTGAGGAGACCCTTACAAACTCTCTGGATATAGAATTTCCCTCAGCATTTTTGTCCTCTTTCCAAAATTTTCCTGATTACAGAGCTTCTCGCACTGCACCCTTCTATATCCTATAAGAACTACTTAATTTTGCACCCTGTTGTTAAGTTCAGTGCAAACTTCTCGCATTCTGCCTGTGTCTAGCCTGTGAGAATCCTTGATTCTCACACTGTACCAAACTGTCAGCCTGCGAACCCACTTGCAAATTTTTTGGATTAAGTCTTTTGTGTCCTCAGATACCTAGGTTTGTTTGTGTGTCTAGGAAGAAATTCTCTGGCCAGTCATTGAATGTTTCTTGGCTTCAAATCTCGTAAATGATTAAGTTCTTCTTGATCATGTTTTCTCAATTTTTACCTATTGGACTTTTCGCAACAAGGGTATAATCTTTGGTTTTGAAATCCAAGTGCTTGTTTGGTTGGGATCCTTTAATCAGTTTAAAAGTTGAGATCATTTGTTCTTTTCAATTGCTTATTACTTGGCAAATTGTTATCCATATGCATTTGAAGAGACCGGTCTTATCGGTTTGTTATTTTTGTCTTCATTGAAAGATTGGTTTGGGTTTTTGTTGTGTATTTCTTTTTCGTTGGTTGCTTTTTTTTTTTCTTAGTTCCACCCCTGTTGTTTGGTTTCTAATAAAAATTAAAGACATTTTCCTTTTTAAGCAACTTTTTTTGAAAATATTGGCATTCAAGTACTGAAAAAGAACGAATACGAAATTTTCATTGTTCATGGTTGTTCGATATTACAATTCAAAGAAGATCATACATCATAGTTTATATTGTTCCAGAGAAATCCTCTTTCGCTCCTATAGATAGGATTCATCGAACAAAAAACTTGTATCATTCATTCCTATTTATGCATTTTTGGGTCAAAGTCTCACACAACATCAGTTTCATTTCCATCTCCTTTTGAGTAACAACAACCTTTAATAACATTGCATAATTTTAAAATCCAACTAGTAACTTTTTCTAGGACTCTTTTACACCAACATTAGTTAGGCTAGAGCTTTGGAATAGGCAGTGAGACATACTCTCCAAAGCACAAAACAAACAATAGTATCTTGTGATAAGGAGTGTCAAATTCCATTTGCAACATTTTGTCCTGGGAAGCCCTTCTCACACAAGGGTCAAACCCGAGGTCACATTGAGATTGACAAAGTTACTCACCCTGGTTTGTTGATATCAGTGTAGATATTGCATGTATTACGGGGGTCACTTGAAGGTATACCCACAATGATGCGTGGAAGCCTCTCAAGTTGATTTATGGCTAGACACACTGCCCTTGCATGTGGATCAGACTGCCAACTATTCCCCCAGCCATTATTGTTGTTGGTGGTAACCTTAGTAGCCTACTTTCTTAGTGTCTTACACAAGATGACTATGAAGGGGAAAGTCTTCACGGTACCTGGAATCAACGTTGGCCAAAATCACTCGGGCTCCTTGGAGGGTATACCCATGATTATGTGTGGGAGCTTGCACCAGGGTGTAAGTCTATTAAGCAAGTCGTCAATGTAACTTTTCCACCCTAGCCTAGCCCCTTCTTGTCTCTTCGTCACGACGTTGGATTTCATCACCAAATGGTGACTTCGAAATTGGAAGTTCTTGCTTGCTTGGTGTTGCTTCCTAGATTTTACTAGCACATGCTCTTTGTTTACCGAAGTTGGCCATAGAATTTCTTTCATAAGATTCTAACTCAATCACAATTGACCCTCCACGCCGTTCATGTAGAATGCAAGGCCTACCCCCAGAATATCTGGAAGATTTTCAACCCTTTCCTACCAAATCACTGGAGGGCTCTCCTCAATAGAGTGAAGTCTAGGACATCGCCACTCTGGAAGTGGAAAGAACTAACTTGTTAGAATGGTTCAGAATTACCAATTCTTGAGAGGAATTTTGACTTCCTACCGACCTTGAGAGACATATTGTTCAAGTGAATTCTTTCAGAGAACTAGTTATTCAGTCTTCTAGGTCACCAATCGGACCTTTCATAGGACCTGAGGATCAAGATCCTTTTTGGACTACTGAAATTTTTAGACGGGATATCTTTGGCTTAGGAGCAGGCATTGATATCACTGTCGCACCTGAGCTGCCCGAAACATCTGATCCAAATGCAGTACCTTTTACTACTGCATATTATTTTCCTGGTACAGACGCTCCATGAGCTGACCACATCTTGAATCTCCCTCTACAAATGGTCCCAAATACTACAAGTCCTCACACCGAGATTACTGCGGCTAGCCAAGCCCCCATTGGCACACCACTTTCGCCCATAGTCACCCCAACACTTCCACTTGGACATCATGCGTTGAATGCTTCTATTCCCGCTCCTACAAAAATCACATCGGGAACTCCTGGTGGTTCCACTCCTTCTAGGCACCATCTTCCTGGTTTCATTCTGACACTCTCCTCTATTGGAGGCACTGATCCTAGTGGCACCATCTTGTCTTTCACACCTAATTACCATATTCATGTTGGTGGATAATTTCACCAAGGAGGCCAAACTCAACCCCCTTTTTCATGACAAATCCCATTGGGACGCAACCCCCGATTGGAGGGAAACCCCCACCAACCCCACCCTATAAAAAAAACATACCTCCATCCTTGGCCTAGTATTGGAATTATCTAATACAACATAATCCTCAATCGACTAGGGGGAAACAACCTCAAGCTAGCTCCATCATACCCCCTAGTATAGGCCAACCATATCCAGACACATATAATCCTATTTGGGGCTTGAACACTCAATCCCACTCCTGTGTCCAAGGATACAATCCCATGAATTACTTTCCTCCACATCAACCACTAAATCTGCCCGGATATTCACATTATATGTAGACTACTTATGGTCCCACTGGTTTACTGATGGGACCCCCTCCCTAAAGTCACCAGTACCTACATGTGAATAGAAAGTTACCTTTCTTAGCCACTCTGGACCTCCCGGACCTATCAAGGATTTTAAATGATCTAATCCGTCACTCTCCTCACTGGCCCACCATACCGGTCAAATTACCATCTGACATCCCTAAATTCGATGGTAAACTGGGAGAGGACCTGAACAATCATGTAATGAATTTTCACCTTTGGTGCTCATCCAACTCCTTGATGGATGACTCTATTTGTTTATGCCTTTTTCAGTGAATCCTCACAGTTTCCACGGTGAAGTGGTATATAGAGTTACCGCGAGGCTTATTCACTGACTTCAACACCATCTCTATAGCTTTCCTCACCCACTACCAATTACTGATTCGCTACAAAATGGGAACCGAGATTTTGACTTCTTTCAAACAAACCAAAGCCACTCATATCTCTGATCACATTCATGAGTGGCGACAGAGACAACGTCTCATCAAACTCAAATGTCTCGATCAGTTGTTGGCATAATGGTTGATGAAGTCATTCATGAATGACATTGCTCGTGACATTTCCATGGGTGGATTTATCACAGAAGAACAGGCCATCAGTCGTGCCCAATACCTAGACCTCGTTTACTCACAGACGGGTACTCTTTACGACTTACTACCTGATGCACCTCGTCCTTCTACTTCTACTACTTCAACCACTCCTGCTACTTCTCATGCAGTTGATGGTGTGATTGGTACCTTCCATGCCCAACCTCATTCTGTCCAAACCTCTAGCAACAACCCAAAATCCATTTCTTCTAATGTTCAAAATGCTTTGTCTCCTATCCCTCCCATCGACAAGACTTTTGAGGTAGACTCTGTCTAATCTACACCCACCGGCAAGAATAAATACAAAAAAGGAAAGGGTAAGAACAAGGAGGATAAAAATAATCCGAAAACTGAGAAAACTAAAACCCCACCTGTTGATGATAGAGATAAATGCAAACCCTGATACCCTTGTCTTATCTGTGGTGATGATCACTACACTAAGTATTGTCCACGACAAGCCGAGGTTACTAAGTTCCTTCAAGGCACCACAAAACCACCCACTTCGGTCATATTGTCACAACCCTTCCCATCTCAACAACAGGGCCAATTGGTAATTCATGACCAACCTTCCCCCTCCAATACATCATATGTCTTAATGTGTACAGGTGATTCAAAGAAGAATGACATCACACTTACCACTCGAGCCAAAGATTATTCTTCCTCCAAAGAGAACATCGATGTAATACCTCCTTCGATAGTCCAACCATTTCCCATGACTCGATGTACCAACGGTCTTATTCATCTCGAATGACCAAGCCTATACATAGTTCTTCGCCCTCCTCCAAAGGGTGTCCTTCATAAATTGGCTTTCAATCCTCATGCACGTGTTGCCCATAACTACAATATTGTTGAAGATCTGGCCCAAGCACCATCTGCGATGTCAGCCCTCAAAGTCCTCCAAAGATGTCCTATACAATGGAAGACACTGTTGAAAGCTATTGGTGGAATCGACCCTACATATACGAATTTAATAATTTTTGAATTGGAAGATCACATTCCAATCTTACCCCCTCAACTCACATTCCAAATACAAGTTATTGTCTCCAACAAAAACATTTGTAGGACTATTATTGATGAGGGTGACTTGACATGTGTCATGTCTATTACCTGTTGGAAATCCATCGGCTCTCCTCCTTTGACTGAATCCCACAACATGGTAAAAGCCTTCAATGGATCTATTTTTAATCCTTACGGTGTCCTCCCTTCATTTCCTATTACGTTAGAAGGAAAAAAAGTCCAATTTGAAGTGGAGGTCTTTGACGCTACTCTCGATTACAACCTTCCACTTGGCCATAGTTGGATCGATTCCATGCATGTAGTTGTGTCGACTCTTTTCCGCGTCATACATTTCCCACATCAAGGAAAAGTAGTAACCATCGACCAATTGGCCTTCTTCCACTCCAATACACATACCGACAACATATCGTTCATTGCAAACCCCCCCGGATACAAGAATGTCAGTGTGGGTCTTATTGAAGATTCCTCGTTAATGGGTACTTTCCCCATACCACCACCTGATGTTCCACATCCATTTGTCACGTCGATCAACATGATCTCCACCTCTGTTCATGGGACCCCTGCATCTTACGACCCATGGATGGTACCCAACCCAGGTGATCATCTTCGTTATGGTGACAAAATTCCTTTGAGTCCAATCAAATCCACTTATCAAGCCATTCAATCGGCAACCCCTACTACCCCCTATCTTGGTGTTTTATCTCCATATCCTTTCCGCATCATTTTTCCCACAAACGAGATGATTATGTCTATTATGTCCATGGAATATACCCCTTGGGACGATGGACATCATTTTCCCATCCTCTTCCTGGAACAACACACCATTGAGGGTTACCAACGGATCTCGACCTTGTCGACCGTTGTTGTCATTTCTACCATTCCTGAGTCTACACATAATCTATTCTATGAAGGGAACTTAAGCAATATCTCACCCACCATCCCCCTCGACATATCCATAAAACCTAGAATTGTAAAAAATGTGCATATCGGAGCTTCGTGTTCCCATGACGAAGTAATCACCTACAAGTCTCTTTTTCAAGAATGATGTGACGTATTCACCTAGAGCTATTAAGAAATTATGGGTATTGATCCTGACATTGTGATACACGAGATTAAGACATGCCCCGACACTAAACTCGTCTGGAACAGACTTCGTCTGGTCCACCCACGTGTGCGTTGATTATAGGGACATTAACAAAGCTTGTCCTAAAGAAAACTTTCCTACCCCCTTTGTTCACAAAATCATCGACGATTATGCTGGAAGTGAAATATTCTCCCTGATGGATGGTTTCTATAGATAGAATCAAATCAATATCTTTCCCGTGGACCAACACAAGACCGCTTTTATTTGTCCTTGGGGAACTTTTGCCTATCAGAAACTTCCTTTCGGTTTAAAGAATGCCGGCACAACTTTTCAGCGTGCTATGTCTCGCGCCTTCCATGATATCAAGAACATTTTGTAGCCATATCTCGATGACTTACCCTCTCATTCCATGCACCGTGTAGATCATCGAATACACCTCCGTGCTATTTTCCTTCGATGTTGGTTTTACCATATACACTTGAATCCCCACAAATATGTTTTCTGCATAGAATCCGACCGACTTCTAGGCTTTATCATTTCACGTCAAGGAATCATGTTAGATCCTTTGAAGGTTGAGGCAATTCTCAATCTCCCTCCTCCTTCCTCGCTTCACTAGTTACAAAGTTTACAAGGGAAGGAAAATTTTCTCCATCCTTTCATCCCAAACTATGCTGAGCTAACTCTTGGATTTACACGACTGCTCAAGAAAGGTTCTGAGTTCATATGGGATACCACTGCCAACAAAGATTTTGAAGCCTTGAAACTGTCTTTGACATGTACCCCACTACTCTCCCCACCTAATTACAGTCAGGATTATTTCCTTTACATCACAACCTCAAACTATAACATCGCTATGGTTCTCCTCCAGGAGGATGATTCTCATGACGAACATGTCATTTATTATTTGACTCAGAATCTCACGACTACTCAAACCAAGTAT
Organism: Picea engelmannii; assembly: GCA_009831015.1. Taxonomy (NCBI): domain Eukaryota; kingdom Viridiplantae; phylum Streptophyta; class Pinopsida; order Pinales; family Pinaceae; genus Picea; species Picea engelmannii. The sequence continues at coordinate 125,963 of ML778974.1, forward strand.
TTACATGTTGAAAAACTGGCCTTGGCAACCGTCCAAGTTGTTCAACATTTCTAGCACTATATCCTCTCTCACAAGACTACGATAATTTCTAACTACAACCCTATGCAGCACATTCTTACACGCCAATTGCTAGGGGGAAAATAATCCAAATGGATCGTAATACTCCATGAGTTTGACTTAGAATTTGAACACGCTAAGTCCAAGAAATCCTTGGTGTTCATAGAGTTGATATACGACCTTCTCTGCTCTGAGATGGAAAATGTAGCATCAGATTCATTACCTGATGAATCCCTTTTCCTTATTAGTTTTGATGACCTTTGGTACGGAGATATCATCATATATCTCCAGACCCAGAATTTTTGGCCCAATTTTTTTAGCACTGACCATCGTCGAACACGCTACCAAGCCCGTCAGTATATTATCCTTGGTGATACTCTTTATCATCGTGGGATTGACTCCATTTTTCAATTCTTCCCCACGTTTGACGAAGCCGAGAAAGCCCTCAACGACTGCCATTCTGGAGCTTGTGGTGGTCACATGTATGGGTATGCTACTTCCCAGAAGATATTATGAGCAGGGTATTTTTGGCCCTCTTGATTCAATGATTGTATAATCATCGTCCAAAAATTCCATGCTTGCCAAACCTACAACAATAAAATATGATCACACCCTACGCCTCTACACACTATGGTCTCCGTTGGTCCTTTTGAGAAATGGGGTATTGACTTCATGACATGTCACCCTCACTCGACTGGGGGGCATGGATACATTATTGTAGACATAGATTATTTTACAGAATGGGCCGAGGCGATGCCAACATTCAACAATACTGGAAGGACTGCAACATTATTCATATTTAATCACATCATTGCTCATTTTGGTGTGCCTCAGGCTATCGTTACTGATCACGGTATCCACTTTAGAAACTTCATGATGTCCGAACTCACTGAAAAGTTGGGTCTGTGCCATGAAAACTCAACACCCTATTACCCACAAGCCAACGACCAAGTTGAAGAAATAAACAAGGTCCTCATTACCATGCTTCAACGAATGATAGGGATTCACAAAACGAGTTGGCACACGATGTTGTTTTCATCATTGTGGGCTTACTGAACATCCGTTAAGTCTGCTACTGGGTTTACACCATTCTAGTTAGTTCATGTTCTAGAAGCCATCTTGCCGATTGAATGTGAGATACCCTCCCTAAAACTAGTTGTCAAACTTCTCCCAAACACTTCTGCTGAAGAAGAACGTCTTTTGTATCTCATGGAATTAGATGACACCCATCGCGATGCCACCCTATTTATAGAAGCCCAGAAGAAACGTGTCAAAGCCCAATATGACAAACATGTCAGGCCATGCATTTTCTTCAAAGGTGATCTGGTTCTTCTTTACGAACAAGATCAGGATATGCTAGGAGTTGGAAAATTTGAAGCTATGTGGCGAGGTCCTTATATCATCAGATGATTTTTGGAGAAATGAGCTTACAATTTGGTAGACTACGATGATATTCTTTTGAGTGAACCCATAAATGGGTTGTACTTAAAGAAGTACTATGCCTAAGATCACCTTTGCATAAGTGCTTGTATTTAATTGTATCATACTTTTTGTGTGTTACTTTAGTATTCTTTTTCGTTATTTGGTCTCTTCCCCCGACCGCTTATGTTACGTTGTGCTTGGTTTCCAGATGTCAGAGTCTTCGCTACCCCACATTGGCTTCGCCAATGGCACTAGCCATAGTACTCAGAACCTCGCTTCTACTGCGTGGGTAATTTACGCACCTACAAACGAACTTATCAATCTGCGAGGTGTATGCCTCGGTTGTGTGACCAATAATATTGCAGATTATAGCGTCATCGTCGAATTGTCGGTTGATGTTATTTCAATTTCTATCCGCCACCTGGTTATACGACTCGATTCGCAGCTAGTAGTACTAAAACTAAGTGATGTCTATGATATTCGAAGTCCTACTTTATTATGGGTATATTTATGAATTCACCTCTTGGAATTTTATTTTGATTATATTGAGTATCAACACATTCCTAGATGTCTAAATACATTGAATGATGCATTAGCTAACTATGTATTAGACATACATTTGGTCCATTTATAAACCAATCACACATTACACAAGATAAGCCAGTAAGAGCCATATATATGTATATAACGATCAAACGTTTTTACAAAACATTTATGTTCAAGGACCAAAATCTTAAAAATATGAATCCCATGGCTTCTACAAAATAGCATCACGGATGACACTCATGATAACACACGATTGCTCGGGCTACCCTACGAAGCAATCGACTGATAGACTCGGACACACCCACAGTATGGTGTTGGTAACGTCTAGGGATCTCCCCAATAGCCATATCTGAGATGTTAGCAGTCAACCCCTCCAAGTTCTTCTCCACTACCTCATAATCTTCTACATCTCATCTCGCCACTGGAGCCACCTCTCCTTGTCGTTGAATAGGGACATTCCTGGAGGTCGATATGGCCCCACATCTGTGTCACCAAAAAGAGATTTTTGATTAGTTCTTGGATAAACACAAAAACATTTCATTTGATAAAAATTACAAAAAACATTTAAAAAGAACAAAATATGTACTTCTTACCAAGATCACCCCACTGACCATCCTCACGCAGGGCCAAATTCAGATCCCCTCAGAAATCCAAACTGACATATGCCTAGTCATCAATCATGAGCATTTGGGGTCGTAACCAGTCGAAAAATGAATTGTTGTACTTGATTATAGGCCCAACTACGTGTTGAGCCAAGAGGTTGAACCACGTCAACATCCTCAGATCCTATGGGGCCGACAAGCCCCAGTCAACCTGTAATCGCAGCAATGAGACCTCTCAAGGAAGAAGGACACCAAAAGTGATCCATACCCAAACTGCTTCAGTTACCCCTTCTGCACTTCGTCAATTGCCTCTTCATACTCTGGAGAACTGCATCTGACCAGTTGAAGAACTGAGGTTCTGTGCACTCTATGGGGTATTGGAAGTAGCTCTGGAGATCCATGTGTGGAGCCGCACTCCTGGGCATGTGTGCTATAGTGAACAAGATGGTTCGTAGGGTCAAGTCTTGGACCCCCCAAATAGAAACCTTACCCTTGCTTCTTTCTGCCTCGGGAACACAGTTCTGGTGACAATACTCACTCATAGGGAGTCTCCCACCTCGTCCATTGGTCAAGCTAGCGTGGTACCCACACCATGATAACCTTGTTAGAAAATAGATATCCTCGATATCTAGGGTCAACATATGGAATCCCATGTGAAATAACTATTGGTCCATGTCCCACATATGAACCAGGTATTCCAATAATCTGAGCTAGGCTCTCATGCCTGCCCAGAATCCTGAAGAATTTCAAGAGCCCACAGTCCTGGAGGGAAACAACTGTACCCAGTTCATTCTTGACAATAAAATCATCTTCCTCATGTTCTATTACTCGCCACTCTAGCATTGTGATGGTTGAACACCTGCACAAGAGCCATGAAAGAAGAGTTAGCAACTTGTTCCAAACTTTTGCATGATTTTTATTGGGAAAAACTTAACTTTAAAATCTAGGTTTTGACCCTCACAAGTGAGCCTTTGGCACAGTGCGAGATTCTCATAGGTGTCCCAAAGGCCACTTGCAAGAATCCTAGATTCTCGCAGGTCCCACAAAGCCCGCCTGCAAGAATGCTTGATTTCATAGTGAGGCCCTAAAATGGACTTAGAACCAAAGAAATTGCCAATAGAAACAAAAAATGAACAATGGAAAAGTTAAAGGATCAAAATCTTACCTCGTTGGCGGAAACAGTTCGTCGAATGGTCGCTTGTGCCTCCTGCAATCGAGAAAAGAAATTTGGGGGAAAATGAGGTGTGTTGGGCAAAGTTTTTGGCAAAATCAAAATAAAATGGTAAAGGCCCTTTTACCCATATTTATTCACTTTTTACCATTTTTGTTGATTTTTTATATTATTTTGTCTATAAAACCTAATGCTCTAATAGCCCTATGAGTGTGTTTTTTTGCATATATAGCAACTTTGAAGTCCAAACGAAACAGTACGCGTTTTTTTTCTTTTTGTCGCATATATGACTACTTTTTAGGGTTTTTAGTAAAACCTTGAGCTCAGACTTCATTCGTTCTCACGCTTGAAAATATATGAGAATGTAACCGAGTATACTTTTTCTCGTGTTTTCGTACTCGTATGGTAACACGAAAATGAAGAACCTAGAGGAGTATTCTTTAAGCTCTTTTCACGCTCCATAAAAACGAAAAGATTATCAAGCGATCTTGTTCTCTTAATGCTTGTTAAAGTATTTGAAGAAAATGTTTGACGGGTGATATTTTATCACTTTTTAGGACTCGTCAGACTTATTTACGAAAAAGGAACTGAGAGAGTTCTCTTTAAGTATTTTTCAGACTCTCAAAACATGAAAAACTCCTGAGTTTTCTATCCTTGGACTCATTAAACAAACATTGACAAACCCGTAATGGGGACAAACCACTCCTTCCTAGGGTTCGTTAAATATACTATGAGGGAATCATCTGAAGAATGAGATTACATGAACAGGCATATGTTATCCTACTCAAGCTTACGTAAAAATAAAGAGGTACTCGCCATAAATGGGGGGGGGGAATTTTGGGAAAGGGATGTGTTTCCATATTCATATTAATGGAAGTAAGCATCGCTCTTGAACATGACAACCCCTATCCATCATTTGAATCCAGGTTCAGAAATCCATTTGTCTCTCATTCGACTTGCTACAAGGTCATATCTTGGGTTGCCTTTGAGTCAATGTTGCCAAGTCCTTGGTCATGTCGTTCATATGTTCAAGAGAAGTTCACACGAGCCCTCTATTGAGTCAGCCATATCCAGTTTTCCATTCTTACTATGTCAGCCTTTGCTGTGTCCATTTCAATTCATATTCATACTTTGCCTCATCCTCAAAATCTATTACTTATTTCGTGTCATTGATGGGATATACATTAAGGCCCTCCTGTGATGAGTCTTATTCTGTCGAATCCAACTCATTATCTGGAAATGAGACTTAGAAATCATTTAGTAGCTTAGAGCCTACATGCCCTAATGGATGGTCTCTTTGCATTCGACAGGGGTTTCACATCATTGATCCCTAATCAAGAGATTTTCCCCAGTGCTCAACTTCAGCTCGTTCACTCGCATTTGTTCAGATTTTACTTCGGTAGCTTGGGATTCATTGACATCAATGGTGATATCCCTCGCACTTGTTAACGATTTTCATCAATGACCAGTAATCAAGTGGTTTCTACCATGTTTGACTTCAACACATGTAATCGCATGGCTAGTTTTGTACTTTCAGGTGACGAGATTGAAGACCCTGGGTCTCATATTTTTTATCCAGGCTGCGATTGAGTATGTATGATTTGTGTTGGTTCATAGATCCACTTTGTATGTTACGTGAATATGTCGTCCTAATTCAAGTCTTCTCACATAGATCCACAGTGTATTCCTAGTGGCTATGTATCATTTTGACGGCATGGATCCATGGTGTATGATAGGTGGACATGAACTACAATTCCATTCATTTTTTATCTGAGGATGGGAATGCCTACCTCATAACTGGTATTATATTCTGCAGATGCTTGATTGTTTACAGGTTTTTGATTAGGTGTGCTCCTGGTTTCTTACACACACATAGAATTTACAAAGTATTTTGGTTGTCACAGATTCCAACCTCATACTTTGGGGGGCATTCTGTTACAAATGATTTTGGTCACTCTGGGGATGTCTCTATAGGTGATGTGTTTAGGCTCCCACAAGGATTTTTTGCCTGAGAAAGATGACTACTCTCTTCTTCCAAAAAACACATTTTTAAGATGAGTTTGCAGGCTTCCTATGTTACAGTGTGCGAGAATCCCTCATTCTCGCAGGCCACCCACACTTACGGTGTGAACTATTCATAGTCTTCTCCATAGATAGGGTGCGAACCTATTTTTAAGCTTGGAAAGGGGAAGAGGTCATGAAGATTCTAGAAGGGGATCTTCTAGAAAATGAGTTGGAATTCACATGGTTGGAATCCTACTGACTTCTCATATTTGGTGGGATCGTCCTCATCCATGTAACCATCCCTCATTTTCCTATATATTGAAAGGTTTCTCATGGAAAAGGTGAAGCAAGATTGAATGAAGAATTGATGAAAGAATTGTGTGAAGAACCCTGCTTGGAAAGAAGCTTGAAGACTCTATTTTGTCTATCAAGAGGTATTGGATATTCTTCATGCAAGTGCAAAGAAAGTGTGTGTGTTAGAACCAAGGGTCTCTGAAAGGAAGCTTGCAACATCAAGGCTATCAGGTTGTATCTTCTACTTTCATTTAATACAATACAACGGCATGTCCCTTTCCCATAAAATCACTCTTATTTTATAGCATAACTCCTTGATCATATGCATAGGTTGACATTGAATATACTTTTCTATATTTACTTTGGTTGGTTTGTGTTGTCTTTGACCTAACTTCACAACAGCACCAGAGTGAATCTGGAACAATAGATACCTAAGGAAGCGATATAAAGGTATGTCACTCATTCCTTCTTATTAGTAGATTCAATGAATACAACTTAGGGAAAGAGTCATGTCTTGTCCTTTTTTGTTCTAGATCCAGGTGGATCTAGGGAGATCTATTAGTATCCACACCTACCGAATTGTCCAATAACAAGCTTGAATTTTTGGATCTCAGAATTTCCCTGTTTAACACATGTTTTTGAAAAGCTGATCCCAGGAAAATGAAAACGAATATCAAATAACTGAGGGAGGTTTTTTCTAAAAAAAAATCAATCTACAAAAGCCTCTTCCAGTTTGTACCCAACTAGTTTTATTTGAGAGATATAGGTCAATATTAAAGAAACATATTTCTGTCTTTTCCTATCCATCAAAAGCACATAACAGAGCAGGAAGTTACTATTTTTTCATAGATCCAAGTTATTGTACAATGAATTGTAGTTATTGTACTTTAGAATATTAGGAACCCAAACCTCCTCTAGTTTCTCAATATTCATCTCTTAATGGACAAATTATGTTTGGAAAACAAAAGACTAAAAAGGTTATTTATGGAAAATGTGCCTTCAAATATTTTTGGAAAATGAAGTGGAATGATGGGTTAGGGGTTTCCTAAATTATTGAGAAAATTTAGGGGCGTAAGGGGTAATGTTAGTGATTAAGGGAAAGTGGAATCTCAAGAAATGAGTGAGGGAAAAATTACAACACACATGCCAAGCTTCTTTTGACTTGTGCAGTGTAGGTCATGCACGCCTATATTTATGCATGATCTAGATTGTACACACCCTTCCTCAAATGTTCATCAAGCTATGCCAGAAGACAGTATTGCCTTTCATTAGGGCCCTTAGGTTAAACCTTTAAATTGAAATCATGCAGTCTATAACTGGCATGAATTTAAAGCGAGAAATAAATTAATTTATGCATTTATTATTTATTGTGGTAACCTTTGCTCTTCAAAATGGATTTGATTAATGAACAGTGCAAGTTTTTTTTTCTGGTGGGGTGAATGTAGCCTTACAAAATGCAGGGCACTAGTCTATTTTTGTGTTAAGGTTTATTGTGCATATTGCGATTTGATTCTGATAAGGTTTGGAATTTGATGTATTACTGTTGTTTGTACTTTGTAGGTTATTGCAACTTGGGTAGTTCACAACAACATTGACTTTCTTTCTTTGTCATACACACAACATTCCAAAGACATTATACAAGTAATAACGATGACATCAAAGTTACGTTCTTGCTCATGTTTTGAGATTGTGTTGTTACTAGATACTATGATGGATCTCACATATAAAAAATTCTATCAAGATTTGTTTCTAGAACCAACTTCATAGTGCTACTTTATGCCTTTTAAGTTTTAGGCTAATTTGTTTCTATGATGCTTGTTTCTTCTTATTCTTTGACAAATCTGAAGTAGATGCATTATAGTAAACTTCAAATATGAATTGATTATCATATGAACTTTTGAAAATCATTTTGAACTGGGAATGAAGTAACAAGGTGATACTTTTTGTTGCAGGCTTCATTAGTAAAGGACGAAACAAAAAAAAAAAAATTGTCTCTGTGACATGGGACTTTTCCATTATAATTAAATAACCTCAAATAGTGAACATATTATCTATTGTACATCTAAAAAGGATTTTAGACTGACCTTTAAACTATATAATAACATATTGTATTAGATGTATTAGAGGGCACCTAGAAATTTGTTTGCTCGATTCTAACATCGAATTGATGTAAAATCTATTTCCTCCTTTCGTCTTGTATAGACCCGTGTGCATCTTCATGGGCTTAGGAATCTTAAAGAGACACAAACATTTTCTAAGATTGACACTAAAGAGGTATTTTATAGATCACTGAATGAAGTCTCCTATTCTTAAACTTTCATTTTCATGTTTAATCGGTCTTAGATAATCACACTGCACAAGAAGTAGTTGCTTGTTTGAATCTTAATATACACACAAATTGTGTTGCGGGGTATGGATCACTTTGATGAGATCTTGCGAGAGGCAGTTGGTATTATTATTTCAAGGGGTCATTTAGGGATATATCTTCCACCAAAGAAGGTAGCCTTTGATATTTGATGTAAATTTTTTTCATATATCCATTTCCTAATTTGTTTTCCCATAGATAAATGAATATTGTTGTCATTGTAATCTAACTACAAGTCTAGTTGTGTCCCTAGATGGAGATATCTTATAATTTTGTATTTTAACTAAATCCAAACTTAATGTTTCTCTGGAGTATAAGGTAATGACATTCAAGATTGATGGAATTGTCTAATATGCTCTCTTGGTAAATCTTATTCATTTGGGATTGCAATTTGTTAGTGTCAAGGGAGGCTCCAAATTCTTTACAGTTTCAAAGAAGGGATATTTACTTAGGTAATAGAGGTAGTATAGCAGTGTGAACAGGAAGGAAAATCAAATTTTTTGGAGGACAATCAATAAATTGTTGATGCCATCTTCTCACTGTCAAACATTTTCGTAGAGGAAATTAGTTTGGAATTTGATTTGCAAGCCAGATTTTAGGATACAACTTGTAGAAGTATTGTTGGTTTTTGTATTATAGTTCTCTCCAAGATAAGGCTCCACATGTAAAGTTCTCCTCTTCACAAGGTTTCCCACTCTATAAGACAAGCTCCTAAGCTCCAATTCTCCTCCTCCACATGTGTACCAAGTCCACAACAACCTACAAGTGGTGTGCCCTCCAAACAATATTCCCTATAGCCAAATGATCAACCTCTTGAAGTGTGCCATGCGGTATTGATGATCCTAGGGTGAATAAACCTTCCTCCTAGTGCTTAGTCTCCTCCACAAGATAACTCTGCATCCTATGCCAAGGTGTCATCCTCATCAACATGTGTGCCATGTAGAAAATGTCAACGCCACATAAAACAACTTCCAAGTTCCTTCATAAGAAGTGTTCCTCCTCTACCACATATCTTGAGTACAATCATCCACCTATAGTAAGTGTTCCAATTGTCAATAAACCAAAACAATCTAGGATTCAACAAAGGGATATGGTTTCACCATGTACCCCACATCACATGAAGTGTGTTGAATTTCCTATTAAACCCAACACACGATTAACAATCGAAATAAAATCTATTTATTAATTATTAGCACAATGAGGTTTTCAACGAAAATATAAGCGAAAGCACTACACAGAAACCAAACACATTTTCACACAAGATTTAGGTAAGCACCCCTGGAAAAACCTTTGTAGGAAAACTAGTTTTGAGTTTTGTTTTATTAAATAAAATCTTGGGTTCCTGTCCTTGGATATGGGCCCATTAGAGGAATTACAATGTTGTAGTTGATACCAAAGCCCACTTGGCTACCATCTCCCTCACTTCCCCCTGCACTCTTTCCTCAGCCCTGCCAACTTAGACACAAGTACATGAGCAAGACTCCCTCTTGCTCCTATGCATTCATTGTATGCATGTCACCCTCCTTAGACATGATTTTATAATCCCCTAATGACTAAAACCCTATATCCAAAGTGATCAACGATTAATATCTTATATCGATATTTTGAGATCAATGGATGTGACTTAATCTCTTGTTGATATATCATAAAATTGATAGGGGGATATGTAAGAGTGTACAATGAGAACCTTGACAAACATAACCACTAATGCTTACAACATCGTCTAGAGGATGGAGAAATCATGTTTCTTTTTCCAAATATGTAAAACGAGTATATTACAGTTTAATGAATACATTTTCATATTACTATATATGGTTTTATTCTTTATCAAAAAAATTGCCAATACTTTACAAGGTTTTATAATTTAATGAAAGATTCACAAATATTTTAGAAGAGTTTATAGTTCAGTGAAATATTCGCCAATTTTTTACAAGATTATAAAATTGACTAAAAGATTCTCCAAAAACTTATATATGCATATTATATTATTGATAAAATAGCCTTCAACTTTTCATATGTATCATGTGGATTCGCCCATTTATTATACATATAAATTTAGGGGACGTTCTTAAAATCACCCCTGGTCGACAGAACAAAATATGATATTAGGTTGGTAGGCTAGAAAATTCAACTTCAAGGCCAGGAGTATTGGACCAAAGATGGGTGTTGGACTTGTGGATATCCACATTACCATCAATATCATCTGGTTGAAAAGGAGAGAGAGTTCGGGTAAATGGAACACACTACCGTGGTGGAGGTGGGAAAGGCCCATAGGATTCATGACCTTAGTAAATAACCATCGGGCTGACCACTAGTCCACTTTGCACAAGGCATTAGGTACCATCGTGTGACAAAATTTTAGTATTTGTTAGACCTTGGTGCTACAGAGAGTTTTAATTCTAGTACTGCACTGAAGGGGTCTAGGTAAAGGCATTTGACAAAACAAGTTTGTATTCGTTGAATTGCTCCGGGTGCTAACCGGATGGTTAGAGGAAGGGGCATGAACTATTTATTAAACCTAGGGAATGGTGTAATGAAGTCTTACATGTACTTCATAACCTTAAGATCAAATGACGTCATAATAAATATGGATTGGTTGGACTCACATGATGCGATACTCAAAAGTAAGGTGAAACGATTGAGTTGGACTGATGATGAGGGAAGGAGAAGTGTGATTGTAGGAAGAAAACAAGGAGTATCCCTGAGGTTTATTCTTCATTACATCTACAAAATACCATGTGCAGGGAAGCAAGCTATATGTCATCTTGGCACTGAACGACAAGGGCTTGACATAAGTATTTGAAGGACCTTCATGTGGCACAAATACTGCTGACATGTTTTTAGAAAATTACCCAGATTTCCACCGAAAGAGAGTTGGATTTTAAAATGGACTCAAAAATTAGAGCAAAACCGATGGTGAGAATGCTTTATTGGAGGTCGATGCCTGAGTTACAAGAGTTGAAATTGAAACTAAAGGAGTTGTCGGACTGAGGACTTATGCATACAAGTGTGTCACCATGGCGTGCACCTATTATTTTCATATGGAAGAAGGATGAGTGGTGGATAATTTTCCTTACTACTGTCAAGTATTCATTGACGACATATTTATATATTCTCATAGTACAGGATAACTTGACGAACATTGCATTTTGTGCCACAGTGTTTACGAAAGAACAAATCTCAGGGACTGTCGAAATGCTCTTTTATCAATAGAGGATTCATCAATTGTGGCATGTTATCTCCAATGAAGGTATTATTGTGGAGCCAGCATAGGTAGAGGATATTAATGAATGGCCTATGCTAAGGAATTTACCAGAAGCACGTAGTTTCATGGGTTTAGCTAGATATTATCGACGGTTCTTCGAAGGTTGTGAAGATATCAAATCTGACCATGAAAATCTAGAAGAAAAACAAGAAGTTGTATGGATCGTGAATGCAAGGAAGCATCTAGAAGGCTCAAGGAGCATTTGACGACAGTGTCGATACTAAAAATCATTGATAGGGACGAGGACTTCCTAGTATGCGCAGACACATCCAAGGAATTCTTAGGTTAAATCTTGATGCAAGGCGATCGAGTGATCGCTTACATCTCAAGGAAGGTTAAGAAAGCATAAGGAGAAATACAGGATGCACGATTTGGGGTTATTATCCATTATGTATGCCCTAAGAGTGTGGAGACACTACCTGATTAGATGAAAATTCAAACTAAAAATGGAGCACAATGTTTTGCAACACATGTTTACGTAAAATGACTTGAACGTGTGGCAAAGGTGTTGGTCGAACTTATTAGCAAGTACGATTTCAAGATTACCTACATAAAAGGAACAATGAACAGAGTTGTTAATTCACTAAGTAAGAAACCACACATATTTTCAGTGATACCTCTTCAGACGAATCTACGTGAAACGATTATAACTATACACCGCAACGACGACCGGTATAAGGAGGTTAAGGAATTTATTGGACAAGACACCATGTTGGTACCAAAATTCATGGATTTACTATGGACAACGATGAATTAATGAGATATAATAACTATATTTACATACCTCCCAATGACGAATTGAGAATTTTTTATCTTATGCAAAGCTCATAGAGTAGTATAAATGGCTCATCGATGAGTCATGAAGATGAGGACATACCTTAATTATTTATTCTTGTGTGATGCAACACCCCTACCTCAGAATGTTCTGGATGACCTCCTAGTCTAAGGATCCTTCTTAATATCCCCTTTGAGTCTTTTGACTCTTTGATTCCTCACAGAAATCTCAAACACACAAGTTTTTCCACAGGTATTTCTTATGGGTTACGTCTATGCGAACTGACACTAGATGCAAAGTCTTACCCACTTGGCCGACTGATGTGACCACAACTTTCACCAGAAAGGTATTTCAGGTTTCATGAATTCATGATCCCTTATGTGAGATCTTATGAATCCTTCAGTCCCCTAAACCCCAAAAAGGGCTAAAGGATCTTTGTCTCCTCCCTTAACTCTTTCTCATGTGACCTTCAACTGTGACCTAGGGCCCAATGTATCGACACCTTGGAATTTCACATATCAATGAATTTCAACGCAACAACTCCCTTCGTCGATATTCAAAATCATGATAACTCCTGCCACAAATCAATTCTCTGAGCTTCCCACGATCTGGCGGTCCTACTTCTATTGGGACTTCACGAATTGGGAATTCACAACTCTCGACTCCAAGTAACAATTTATTCCACACCCCAAATTTTGAAATGATGAAATTCAAGCACAATATAAATGACTCTCGTTGATCTAAATCCAATGGCCACTACTCCTCCTAATCTTATGAGTGTCGAAAGACACCCAACCTTAATCTTCTTGCTGGTCTACAAGATCCAACGGTCCACGGAACTTCGATGATTCTCCCTCTAAGAACTTCAACCGTTTATTCAGACTTCTCAAAACATTCCTGCTCAAATACTTAGCGTCTTCTTCTTATGACATAACTTCTACAAGGTGACTCCATACCTCATCCTTCCTTTAAATTCTCTGAGTTCCCTATCCTTCCTGAACTTCCTCTCTGCTACAATTCAAGGATTCTAAGGCCTCTTTGCACGCACTCCTTGCAACATTGACAATAACCTCTGGCTATTTAAAACCTCCAACTCTATGCACTTCCCTGCAACAACAGTTCTTCAACCCTTCTCTTCGATTGGTATGTCTACGACTTCAACCGGCCTACGCACTCTGTGCATGGCTCTTGTGCTATGCTTGCACTTTTGTGGGTATAAGAACAATGATATCTCTCATGAGATTTCCTGAGATAAAACTAAGAAATCGTCAACGCAACCCTTACAGACTCTGACTGCACTCTTTGCAAGAATTCTCAGGAAGAGATACAATTCAAAATTATACCTCCCCTCTCTCAGGTTTCATACATTCAACATGAAATCAAAAAAATACATACGCACATAGCATTGAAGCAAATGCATAACAGAGAATGTAACCCGACTGTAAACACACCATTCAATAGATAGAAACAAAGTTCATAAAAACAACATGAAAATGGATCAAATCTTCTTTGTATTAATCCAAGTGGCTCTGTACATGGGTTCTATAGAAACAACTATCTTCTTATACAACTCTACAACTCTTCTCTTCTATGCCCTATTTTTCTCTCTTTCTCTATAGCTTACAATTACAATCTGAGAATAATCGATACAATACAATACATGCGAGGGAGTTTTCTAGAGTTTTACCTCCTACATCTTTAGCTATCTAATAGAAATTAAAGCCTATCTACTTGTCATTCAATACAATTAAATGCCTTCCTATCCGAAAAATTAGAGTAATGCTCAAGATATTTTTACAATATTCCAAAACATGAATGAAAATACATCCTAATAGATATTACATTAATGTTCCTTTATTTAAATTCAAAATGTTCTCAAAATGTGCGCTGGTGCATTTCCAACTGTCCTCCACTTTTGCACTTTCTTTGTTGGCTTTCTTACGATGCTCCTGCATCATACTCGCTTGGCTGAAAAATTCATGAACTCCTGTTCATGAGCTCCTGCACCGTCTGTCCATGTTTTTGTATATTTTCCTTTCTTTCTCAACTAGCATCTTCAATCAGTTGTCCCTTCTATTTTATTAAATATTCAAAATATTTCTTCCTTCGGGTCTTCTTGCTAACCCTCTGATCAATTATCCTTTCCATATGTGGTTTTTTAGCTATAGGTAGTTTTTTAACCCATTGAACTTCCTTTTGATCCTCTGATCCCTCTGGTCCATCGGCTCTGTATGGGTACAAATATGTTATGTTGAATAAGAGTGATATTCCAACTCTGTCCAGCAATTCTATTTCATAAGCATTGGCCTCAAATTTCCTCAAAATATTACATGACCCTATCTTATTCATCTTTAGTTTATTGTATGTTCCCCTTGGGAATATTTCTTTTCTTAGATGTGCTAAGACTAAATATCCCACTTCAAACTGAAGTTCTCTTTGGTGTTCATCTTCTCTGCATTTATATTCCTAGTTGGAGTACTTCAACTGCTCTCTGATTTTACTGTGGAGCTCTTCAATCTCAGTTGGGAAATTTTCTACTCCAACACTTCTGAATTCATTCTTATCTAAGTCCCTTAATTCATATACTCCTCTTGTCTACATTCCATACATTATTTGGAATCAACTTTGTCCTATGCTTCTATTAGGTGAATCGTTATATGCAAATTCCGCTTGTGGTAGAATCTGATTCCACTAACTATGATGTTCAACTACTAAACTCCTCAACAAGTCTCCTAACCTTTGATTCACTACCTCAGTCTTTCCATCCGTATGAGGGTGATATGTTGAGTTAAAAGATAAATCTGTCCCCAACTTCTTCCATAATGTCCTCCAGAAAATACCAACAAATTTGGTCTCTTGATCTGAAACAATACTCTTGGGTAAGCCATGAAGTCGAACAACTTCTTTGAAAAACATATTTTCAATGTGAGTTGCGTTATTGGTTTTCTAACATGGAATAAAATGTGCCATTTTAGAGAATCTATCAACTACCACAAATATGGAATCACAACCCCTTTGTTTCCTTGGCAGTCCTAATACAAAATCCATGATTACCGCATCCCACGGCCTCTCTGGTATTGGCAATGGTTGATACAATCATGTATTCTATCTTCTTCCCTTTGTGTGCTGGAAAATTCTACACATGTTGACAAACTTCTTGACATCGATTCCCATCCTTGGCCAATAATATAAAATTTTCAGTTGCACAAATGTCTTTTCATGGCCAAAATGTCCAACCAATCCTCCACTATGCTTCTCCTTTAGAAGATTCTCTCTCATAGAACTCTTCAGAATACACAATTGATTCCCTTTGAATAATACTCCATCCTAAATCATATATTCAATCCATTGGCTTCCATCTCTTAAAGCGGGATTTTTTCATGCTTTATAAGCATCTTCGAAATCTGGATCATCTTTGTACATATCCTTAAGGCTATCAAAACCTAAGGTCTTCACACGAAACTCTGCAGAATCAAACATTTCCTGCTCAATGCATCAACAACCTTGTTAGCAGTTCCAGAAATGTTCTTTATAACAAAAGTAAAGTTCTACATAAATTCAAACCATTTCACATGTTTCTGGTTCAGTTTCTCCTGTCGAGTTATGAATTGTAAAGCATGGTTGTTTCTATACAAGACAAACTCTTTCAGAACCAAATAATGTCTCCATTTCTTCAATGCTTGTATGATTGCATAAAATTCTTTATCATACGTAGAATAATTTTTCTTTGCATCGTTCAACTTCTCACTAAAGTATGCAATCAACCTATTGTCTTGATTTAAGACTGCTCTAATCACAAATCCACTTGTGTCACATCTGACTTAGAATGTTTTACTGAAATTTGGTAGAACCAGAACTGGTTGTCCAATTATCTTCTCTTTCAGCAACTTGAAACTTTTCCCTACTTCATCTGTCCAATGAAAAGATTTATGTCTCTTGTTGACTGTGTCCATCATCGGTGCATAAATTCCACTAAAATTTATGATAAACTTCCTATAAAAACTAGCTAATCCATGGAAGCTTCTGAATTCAAAGATATTGTTTGGTGATGACCATTCTTTGATCGCTTTTACCTTCTCAGGATCCATCTTCAACTCATTTGAAGAGATCACAAACCCCAAGTAAATGAGTTCTTTTCTCATGAAAGTTGAATTCTTCAAATTTATCAGCAACTTCTCCTATTGTAACCTCCTGATCACTAGAGTTAAGTGTCTCAATTATTCCTCCCAGTCTTGTTGAAGATCAATATGTCATCAAGATACTCTATTACAAGCATACCAATGAAATCCTTCAAGACTTTGTTCATCAACCTCATTAAAGTGCTTGGTGCATTCGTCAAACCAAATGGCATGACAAGCCATTCATACAATCCTTCATTCATCTTGAATGTTGTCTTCCATTCATCACCTTCTCTCATTTGAATTTCATGATATCTTCTTTTCAAATCAATCTTTGAAAAAAACTCTGCTCCACTCAAGCAGTCCATCAAATCATCCATCCTCGGTAAAGGAAATCTATACCTGATGGTGATTTTGTTTATCACCCTTGAGTCTGTACACATCCTCCATCCACCATCCTTCTTTGGACTTAACACTTTTGGCACAATGCATGGACTCAAGATTTCTTGAACCAATCCTTTGTCCATCAAATCCTAGACTTTATTTTTGACTTCTTCATTCTCCTGTGATGTAAATCTATACGCTGCTTTGTTTAGTAAACCTTCCCCTAGTATAAGGTTAATGTGATGGCTTATACTTCTAATGGGTGGCAATGAACAAGGTGAATCGTCCACCACGATATCATAAAAACTCTCCAACAGTTCCTGAATCTCCTCCGGTAGATCATCTATCTAAGTACTGGTCAAAATGACTCTAGGTTTTTCTTACCACATCAACCTGCATGTCCTAATCTTTCTTGACTTCCTCAAGAAGTTCCTTCCCACTCATGAGAAGTATATTGTTGCTTGTCTCTTCTTCCACCTTCTTGTCTTCAATTGGCAGCAACATATGCATTCTACCATTCTTCTCTAAGGTGTATGTGTTCCTTATCCCATCATTAACAACATTTATGTCATATTTCCACAGTCTACCCAACAAAAGATTACAGACATCCATGGGAATAACATCACATAAGATTTCATCTCTGTATCCCCCTATATTAAATTCAACTGAACATTGTTTAGTGACTGTTACCTGATGTCTTTTTTTCAACCACAAGACTTGGTATGGGCTCGGATGTGCAACTATATCCAATTCTAGATTTTACACCATTTCTGTGGAGACTAGATTATATGTACTTCCATTGTCCACTATTACCTTTCATACCCTATCCTTGGTTTTGCAAGCAGTTTTAAACAAACTATTTCTTTGGACTAGACTCTCCTCCTCTTTCTCTGGCTTCAAGAGAATTTTCCTCATCCTTAAGGATCTTCCGTCTTCTACATCTTCTACCTCAACATTTCGCCTTTGCAACTCTGAAATGTGAGCTTCTCCTCCTCCATCTATTTTTCTGTCAAGACATTCATAAGACTTATGTCTGATCTTTCCATAGAAAAAACATTTTATTCCATGTCCTCTGCCTCTTCCTCTTCCTTCGGCTCGTGGAAAAGTATTCATGTCGGCATATTACCTTCCCTGCAAACTTCCTCCTCTTTCAGGGTTATTATGAGGTTTCTTCTCTTCATCCCTAGGCTTCTACAATTTTTCTTGGGAAATTGCCTTGCCTCTACTCTGACTTCTACCTCTGCCTCTTTGACCTTTCTTTTGGGCCAATTTTTCTTCTGCCCTCAGAGCATTCTGGTATGAATCTTCTACATTTAAGACTGCCACCATGTTCATTTCATCTTGAATTTCATATCTCAATCCATTCATGTATCTGGCAAATTTTTCATCATCACTCTCATGACGACCCACTCTAATGTTGAGTCGGTAAAAAATTTCAGTGTATTCCTTCACTGTCAATCCCTTCTGTGTCCAATTCTGCATTATCCAAAATAGATTAATTTGATAGTCCCTAGGTATAAACTTGGCCTTCATATTGGCAACCATCCTATCCCATCTTTTGATTCTTTTCTTTCCTTTGCAATGCCTGACAGCTTGTATCTCATCCCACCACAGTGTTGCATGCCCCTTAAGTCTAGTGACAACATGTTTAACCTTATTATCTTCCTCAACATCCTCATAGTCGAAGTACTTGTCCATATCTCTAAACCAATCTCAAATCTCTTCAACGTCTTGGTTTCCTTCGTACATTGGAATATCCATTTTTTCTCTGGCTCCTATTCTTGCAACAACTCTGAATAGACATTCTTGTACAACATCTTCGACTGCAACTTCTTCTTCATTGGATCTAGCCTCATTTTCACTTTCAACTTCACTGACATATTCAATATTAGTAGCTCATCTCTGTGCTATCTCTATGGCATCTAATCGAGCACAGATTTCTCTCATTTCCCTTTGTGCAGCAGGATCAAGAATTGATCTATCTTGACGTCTTCTTGGTGCCATTGTTCAAATCTATTGCATGCAGAATTCAATTTACAATTTGTCTTCTATATTCCCTCTACAAAAACACAAGTTGTTAGTTTTGATACCACCTGACACAACACCCCTACCTTAGTAGGTTCTGCATGACCTCTTAGTCTAAGGATCATTTTTAATTTCCCCTTTGAATCTGTTGACTCTTTGATTCCTCATAGGAATATACAACACACAAGTGTTTCCACAGGTCCTTTTTATGGGTTACGCTTATGTGAAATGACACTAGATGAAAACTCTTACCCACTTGGTCGACTGATGTGACCACATCCTTCACCCGAAAGGTATTTCAGGTTTCACGACTCCGTGATCCCTGATGTGAGCTCCTCTGAATCCTTTAGTCCTTGAAACCCCATAAAAGGGATAATGGATCTTTCACTCCTCCCTTAACTCTTTCTTATGTGACCTTCAACTATGACCTGGGGCCCAATGTCTCAACACCTTAGAATTTTGTGTATCGATGAATTTCAACGCAACAACTCCCTTCACTGACAGATGAAATCGTGATAACTCCTGCCATAAATCAATTCTCTGAGCTTCCCGGGATCTGATGGTCTTGCTTCTATTAGAACTTCGCAAATCAAAAGTTCACAACTCTGGACTCCAAGTCGCAACTTCTTCCATGCCCCAAACTCTGAAATGGTGAAATTCAAGCATGAGATCAACGACTCTCGTTGATCCAAATCTGATGGACACTAATCCTCCTGAGCTTATGAGTGATGAAAGACACCCAGTCTTAATCTTCTCGCTAGTCTGCAAGATCGAAAGGTCCATGGAACTTCGATGATTCTCCCTCTGAGAAATTCAATCATTCGTTTAGACTTATCAAAATATTCTTGCTCAAATACTTAGTGTCTTATTATTTTGACTTAACTACTGCGAGGTAGCTCTAGCCCTCATCCTTCCTTTAAATTCTCTCAATTCCCTATCCTTCCTGAACTTCCTCTGTGCTAAAATTCAAGGGTTCTGAGGCCTCTTTGCACGCACTCCTTGCGGCATTCAAAATAACCTCTGGTTATTTAAAACCTCCAACTCTATCCACTTCCCTGCAACAATTGTTCTTCAACCTTTCTCTTCCATTGGTAAGTATAAGACTTCAACCAGCCTGTGCACTCCTTGCATGGCTCTTCTGATATGATTTCACTTTTGTGTGTATAAGAACAACGATATCTCTTCTGATATTTCCTAACATAAAACTCAGAACTCATCAACGCACCCGTTGCGGACTCTCACTGCACTCTTTGCAGGAATTCTCAAGAAGAGAAACAATTGAAACTTATACCTCCCCTCTCTCATATTTCATACATTCAACATTAAATCAAAAACATACATACTCACATAGAATTGAAACAAATTCATAACAGAGAATGTAACCCAACTGTAAACATACCATTCAATATATAGAAATAGAGTTCATAAAAACACCATGAAATTTGATCAAAGATTCTCTATATTAATCCAAGTGGCTTTGTACATGGGTTATATAGAAACAACTATCTTCTTATACAAATCTACAACTCTGCTCTTCTATTCCCTCTTTTTCTCTCTTCCTCTACAACTTACAATTACAATCTGAGAATAATCAATACAATACAATACTTGCGAGGGAGCTTTTTAGAGTTTTACCTCCTACAACTCTAACTATCTAATTGAAATTAAAAGCTATCTATTCTTCATTCATTACAATTAAATGCCTCCATATCCGACAGATGAGAGAAACGCTATAGATCTGTTTACAATCTTCCAAAACATAAATGCAAATACATCGCCCTAGATATAACATTAATGTTCCTTTATTTAAACTCAAAATGTTCTCAAAATGTGCACTGGTGCATTTCCAGTTGTCCTCCGCTTTTGCATTTGCTTTGCTGGCTTGCTTACGATGCTCCTGCATCATTATGGAAGGGATAAAGGTGGACATCATCAACTGAGTGGCGATATGTCTGGAGGGTCAGGAGGTGAGGGATGAAATCAGACATCCGGAAGAATTGCTACGGCCACACATTATTTTGAAATCGAAATGGCAGGTCATTTTGATGGAATTAATTGAGGAAATTGTCGCTGATGCTAAGGAGGCATGACTCAAAATCTTGTGATAGTTGATACTCTGATGAAGAGTTCACATTTTGACCCTATGTGTATGACACATTAGGTGCTCGATGTAGCTAGAGTTTATATGAACAATATTTTGAGACTGCCAGACATATCAAAGGATCATATCCGATCGAGGATCGATGTTTGCAAGACGTTTTGGATGAGTTCCCCAATATGCCTTGGGAAGATCACCAAAATTTAGTATAACATGTCTCTGAGAGAGACAGGTTGACCAAAGCAACGAACCAAATTTGTAATATTGTGTTGCGTATGGAACAACATAAAAGTTGGGAATAGTTCTTGCCCATGGCCGATTTTGTGTGTGACAACAACCAACAAGGTACCATTTAGATGGCACCATTGAGTTTCTCTACAGGTGATCGTATCAGACAAATTGAGTTGGGATAGACTCAAGGATGGGGTCCTGGTAGGACCAGAAGCGATCCAAGAAATGGAAGAACAAGTACAAATGATATGAAAAAGGATTGTAAGAAGCGCAATATCAATAGAAGGGTTTTTTCGATGGGAATCACCTAACCATAATTATAAATGGCCTAATGACTAATTGTGCCTCACTCCTTGAGGAATTTCTTGATATTTATCTTGTATCTATGTGTGAATTTAGGTTAGTGATCCTACACATGTGATTGACTTGAGTTCTTGGTGGATGTTGGGAGAGGGGGCACTCACAGCAGAGCCAACCCTCTTTATCGACTCGCATTTGACTGCTATGATGTCAAATTTTCTATTAGGTCAAGGTCGAGTGGGACAATTATAGTCCACAATTGGCTACCTAAGAGGATGCATATGATATGTGTCGACATTTTCCATTTTTGTTTGAAAGCTAGACATTTAGATATGGTTAGATACTTAGTTTCTTCACTTGTATACTATGAATCTTTGGGACGAAGTTTAAAACAAGAGGGGGTGTATGTAACATCCCTCTCTTGTGTGCACTTTATGTGACTTATTCTTTCAAAACACTTGCGTGCAAGTGATCTGGTTCATTATATGATTGATTTCTTAGCTTATGGATTCTAATGTTGAGATTGTGGATTATGATGTCATGCTATGTTATCATGTATAGATAGGTGTTATTTATTGGTTTCTCATGAGTCTATAGGACTCTTGACAGATTGAGAATGTTGATGGAATCGATGGACCTTCTTAGACTCAAGATCGAGTCAGGGAGTGGACTGTATCTGCTTTGGATGTTTTTTTCATTTCATATGTTTCATATGACTCGGTATATTATGATGTTGTTTATGGATCGTTGACATGCTTGTTGATTGATGCAGGCTCACGATTTCTTTCTAATAAGACTCACATTTGGAGTAAAGGGGCCATGCATGACAACCAGAGATATTGAGGGAGAGATGTGGTAGTAGCTCTACCATAGCCTACTAGCACTCTCGTCGTGGCTCGAATTGTAGGTTAATGATTACCTAGTTTGGGAGACCCACGATGTTGTGAGGGAAAACTGAGATAGTCGCTCACAAAGATTCTAAGGGGCACGCAATAAGGGAGGGTCCTTATTCCTTAAAGGCCTTTAGTCTCCCACAAGGTCATCTGACAGAGTATTGACTCCAAGGGTTTGACATCTACCAAAATCAATCAAAAAGAGATTCACACCCTTGGAGAACGTAGTGCGTCTTGAAGGGCATGTCACATAGATGAAACTTGAATGAAGGTGAGTGGCACCCTTGGAGCATGTAGTGTGTCTTCAAGGGCACGTCATTGTTTTAACACTCGTGAGTCAATTAACCTAGGTACCTAGAAAACAATATCTTACCTTGACATGGTCAGCCTTAAAATAATTATGCATTAGTAAAGTATATTAATTATAACTTTTCCCTTAAAAAATTTCTAAGCCTAGTTGAAATTAAAGCCTAGGTCTAAGTAGGATTTGAGGAAAAAAAATTAGTTAAGCAATTAATAAAAGGGAGAAAAATTAAATTAGAATTAAAAGGGGGGGGGAATAAATTTAGAATTAAATGGAGGATTAAATTATTTAAGGGAGTAATTGTTGTTTATGTGCAAAACTTGTTAAATTCGAACTTAGACAACATGGGAAATTAATTGCAAAAGTTATGTCGAACATAGAAGGAATCTAGCATAGAGAACTTTCCTAAAATGAACTCAACTAATATTTAAGAAAGACATCAGTCATTAACGGAATGTGAGGGAATAAAGGGACATCGAGGGGCATTTTTAGGAATAATTTTAGGTGGGTGAGGGAAATTGACAATTTATTCAAATTAATTAAATGAATTTTTTATGCAACCAAGGGATCGAGTGACAAGTGTATGGGGGAGAATATTCTTAATAAAAATTTAACAAAAAGAATTTAATGTGCATTTTGGAAACTAGTCACTAAGAGAACTCTATAAAATAAATGGGATACAAGGGGAATTGATCACCACTGCTATGCGTAAGGTTACACTATCAAAAATTTTCTTGTGGGAATTGGGATGCCCAACTCGAATAGAGAGTGGTAGCTTGATCTTGTAAGGCAAGTTGAGAGCTAACTTTCTCTGTTTGTGTGCATGGCCCTTTTGCGGCTCAAGGGACTAAGGGGGAAGAAGAGTACCCCTAGAGTTGGTTAGGAGGTACCGGTGAAGTCTAATCGATTGGAAAGTGGGAGATCGGAAGGAGTGCCACAGCGGGAGGACATCTTCGACAGCTTCGTCATTGGCTACGATACTCTATTTTCTGTGTATAAAATGATTAATGACCGCCGAGTTATATTTTCTGTTAATTTTGTAATAGGTTGGTAATTTAATTAGAATTGATTTCTCCATTTTTCATTGGATAAGTGAATTTTAGCGATACAGTGTTTGCAACCTAGAATATATTTCATCTATTTCATGATCGAATAAGCTACAACTTCATGGAGATCCAACCATTTTTTAATATTATAAATTGTATAAATCTTTCGATTTATGGAATAAGTCGCTAAGATGCTACGGTGTGTCGATGTGATGGGAAAAACAAGCAAGAGTATTTTCCCATTTGATCTCAGAGTAGATCATCGAATTTGGGATGCACTCGAGAAATAAATCTTGTAAAATTTAGAGTTGATGCAGGGTTCTAGTGGCCTTACAATTCTTGAAAGGCATAGTGAATTCGAGTTTTTTTTTTTTTAAACCTTGGTTTAAGCACGCTTTTAAGGTAGTGATTTGGCGCATGCGGCTTAAAACTCCGACTGCTTGTATTGGACACTCGATCCAATTGATCCTTGTGCGATTCAGGAAATGGGATACAAGCAGTTAAGCTTGTTGCCTCTTTGCACTTGATTTATGATTTCTTAGGTAAAAACTTTATTTTCGTGCAGGTCTCGCGCAAGGGATTCCAGAATGTTGATAGTAGATATTGCTTGCCGACTTGTGGCCCTTGGCGCTCGGGCATTGGTTGGAGTTTGTTGGGACTCGTTAGGAAGGGTTCTGGAATGCCATCACTCTGGTAGCTGGGTTTCGTTCAACCTACCTGCGTCCTTCCCAGGGGCGGTTTCCTCTAGCATTTATCTTCTGGATTTTTTTTTTCCCCAATCGAGAGAAGGCGCCCTTCTTAGGAGGATCTCCTGTAAAGAAATCCTCTCCCAACATTTGTTTATCGTTCTAGGAAGTACGCATGGCAGCAGGCGCAGAAACCATGCACCTTCCCGATCGCTGGAATCCGTTACTGTTTCTGTCGGGCGCTTTATGAAACCTTCGATGGAGGAATCTACCTCCCGCATCCTCACCTTGTCGTGTGCCATAGGCCATATACCTGTGGGCCACAAGGGATATCGTTTATGTCGGAAGATATACCTCTGGGCCATATAGATTAGAGTGGTTGTGGTGATACAAGAGTACTCTGGTTAGATATACCTTCAAATCTTGTTGACGAGAATATCGTGATGCAATTGATGAGCGATGGGAGAAAAAATTGACCTGTGCTTTGCTGCTGCGATGAATAAAATTTAGCGAGTTTCTTGTGTCAGATTTTCTAGAACAGAGTCTTGCTCCTGTGAAATTCGTCGAGCTCCCTCCAGACGTTCCTTGATTCTGATCTTACCTGCCTCGATAGGAGCATTTTTATAGTTTGCTTGATACTTGGCGCTTAGACCGCAAGTCGCGCTCGACTTAAAGAGATCGTTCTAGCTCGTGGGATCTCCTTATGAAGCTTGGTTGTCAAGTGGACTTGCGTAGGTCGTTCTCGATGCTGCTCGATTTGTGTTTTCAATGTATCATGAACTTAGGCCTGTTGAAACCTCCTTAAATTTGATAATATAACGTACGAGTTAAAAAAAAAAAAACAATGGATAATTTCTTAGAAAGGAACGTTAATTGGTGTTTTTCCTTGCACTAAAAGGTTTTCTATACAATGGGAGAGATGGTCGTGGCTCGCATGGAGTTCTATAGATAATAACTAACTATCACAGCCACTCAAAACCGTGGCTAATGAATGTCGAAAGGCGATCTCAAAGCTTCCTCTCACTTCACATTCCATTTGTTCGTGCATTTCATCAGTCCAGTTGCGGGAGGAACCTTTGGCATTACCTTTCGGCGTTCATCAACCATGGTTTTGAGTGGTTGTGCTAGTATATATATAGAACTAATACTTAATTTGTGTTTCTTTGCGCAGTTCAGATTCACATTGTCGTGGCTCTAAACTCCTCTCAGAGATAGCTGTTAGTCAAAACCCAACCAAAATCAAAATTCAATTGAAAACTAGAGTCTTCAATGTACTCCTGCAATTTCCAAACAAAAATGGATACAGCGAGAGGGCCCGATAGATGCCTATACGAAATCCTGGGCATCGAGATCACCGCACCAGAAGACAAAATCCGTGCAGCGTACAGAAAGTTGGCGCTGAAACTCCACCCTGACAAAGTCGTTCTGAGTGGCGTTTCGATGGAGGAGGCAACCAGGTAGTTCCTGTAAATCCTAAGCGCCTAGGAAGTCTTATCCGATCTCCATGAACGTTCCCGGTATGATTCTCACCGATCCCAAATCCTCCACGCTTCAACTTTATCATCCTCCATGAAAAAATCCGTTTCCTCGTCCACCAAGAGAAATTTCGCTTCCTCGTCCTCCACGAAAAAACCCGCTTCCAACTGGAAAATGAAACGTGCCCATAGCCAAAATATGAAATGCACAGACAACTGGAAAATGAAACGTGCCCACAGCCAGAAAATGAAAATGAAACAAGTAGATAGTTGAGGAAAGTCAGAAAATGAAATGCACCTACAACTGAGCAAATCCGAACGTGGTAATCCCAAAGGTTAATCATTTAAACGCGGCAATCATATAGTGCTATAGTAATTTCTTAATATGATTAGGTAAATGTTAAAAAGTAAACACGTTAACTGATGCATTCAAAAATACAAGGAAGTTATGAAGAGTAAATCACATTCATTGATTTGGGAGGACGACTAAAAATATGCCAGAATCTTCAATTGTTAGCCATCAGATTAAAATTTTACATTAAAAGGTGATTAATTGTGCCCATTATCAATAGGTATATGCCTTTCAGTGTAATTACTCAAGAAGGAACTCCTCCTTTTCCTTCCACTCGACCTCTAACTTAACGGTCTACATGGGTCTACATTCCCTTGGAGTGGGGAACAATAGACATAAGCTTACTTTTATAGTGGTAGAATTTCCTTTTGTGGAGTAGTGGAAAAGCTAGGTTACCAGTGATGGAAGATTATGAAAGTTAGGTTGTGAAGCCATCCTTGTTATGTGAGAACGGTTGGGATTTTATTGTTACTTATGATGTCCTTGGCCCAAGACAAAATTGTTTAGTTAATTTATCACATTAAGTGTAATTTCATTATTGAACTATTGTTCTTAGGTAAAAGCCTCTTACTCATCATGCCCTATTGTTGTCGAAGGATTTTTTTTAGTGTAGTGGAATCCTGTCACGCCATGAATAAATAAGGTTGGTTTTATGAACTTGGAATTTGATTGGTCGCACACCCTTGAAGGAATGTTGATTTATGATTATTCAACATTTTGACAAATCATGTGCCTTGAATAAATAGATTCTTGTTTGCACCTTGAATCGTTGATGTGGAATAATGCATTAGTGGAGTTGAAACCTTGTGTGCACGAATTTTAATGTAATGTGTGATGTTAGATTTTAGATTTCTTACGCATTTGGATTTATGTAATAATGATGGTTTTACTTTTCGGACTTCCTGTGCAATGGATGTTGTGTATTAATAATCGTTTTAGATGTTGGACTTTAGGACCAATTGGATTTTGGTATAGATCTCAGACTTCTAGCACTTATGGATTTATGTCTTGCACGATAGTTTATATCTCTAACTTTTGCATGATTAGTGTTTATGTATTGAATGTTAGTTGACGATTTTAGACTATTTGCATGTAATGAATTGTGATGTGGTGAATGGTTGTTAGACCTTAGATCCTTGGCGTAGTGAACTAATTGATTACTCTTACGTCTCAACCCTAGGCGATGTATGAGTTTATGTTTATGATCATTTCTCCTTACACAACTTATGTATAAAGTCGTATACCTCCTACCTTCTCTTATCTTGTCAAATAATGGATTAACAAATTTAAGCTGCGCCATTGATTCATTAACGAATGATTGTAGTAGACTTTAGACTTCTTGCGCAAGGCGTAAATTGACATGATGAGTTATGTTAATGATTACGTTGAGGCCATGTTTAATTGTGACTTGGGATTAATGGATTGCTAAATTGATTATCATTGTTGTTGATTATTATGCTAATACATTGAGGTGCATGTCATGGTTCATGGGGACGATATGTAGGCAATGTGTCATGTTGGGTTAATGATGCATTATTATTTTTCTGTTAATTCATGTGATTGATGTGTCGATGATGCCAAATATTTATTATGATGTTTAAATTTTCCTAATTCAACTTTAAAAGAGAAAAAAATCGACTCATTGTACGTAGTTTGGTTGTCGTAATGACATGATTGTTACAAACAACCACAACCAGTTTCATCACACACCATCATTTCTTATAATAGGATAAATCATAATACAAAGCAATCATGAATATCTACCCATCCAATCTACTTTCAAGGTGAGGACCTCCAAGACACATAATCAACGCTCAAGTCTAGGATTCATCTGATTTATGTTGACCATTTAAGGTCTCAAGACTGACAAATATTCTGAGGAACAAGGAAGTACCTAATTCCCATAACTTCAATCTATTCCATAAAAAAAAAAAATTCTAACATTCTTATGTACAACTTCATTTCAAATGACACAGAGAATATGATATCTTAGTCATCACCTCATAACACAATGTATACGAATTCAAGAATTCATCATCTTACTTATTTAAAGAATATGAAGCAATCCAATAAAATCAGGACATAAACTTAATGAGTAGTAGAAACCTTCAACAAGAAACCTAATAACATGACAATTCTATCTTACTCCAGTTTACTGGGAAAAGTGACAACCCTTAGATCAATGTGTGATTCTTATCCATTGGATCCTCATGAGTTCGACGATCTGGTGAGATTGGGTTTGTAATTGTAGAGAGTCAAGAAGCCCCCAAGCTCCGAAGTTCAAGAGTGAAGGAAAGTCATAAATATGGCGATAGATCGAATGTCATTGGATCTACGAGCCTTTCTTCTTCGACAGTTCGATTAATCGACACATTGGAAAGGATTGAGACATGAATATAAAGGTTGACGAACTCTTGGATTCCCTAAGTCCAAAGTAAATCCTTACCATCCAATGCTCGATACATATGTCTATAGATCCTGAGTATTCATATGTCTATAGTATCCTTGGGTGTTAAGGTCGATTTGGTGAGAAAGGTGCTAGACTCCTCGAGACCAAAATCAATCCTAACTATTGTCCACGGTTAATCATGGACCGTCAGATCCATGAGTTCAACCTTCACTAGTTTGGAGGTATCGATGGTTGTAGCTGCAAAAAATTCCAAATCCCATAGTACCGAATTTTCTTATAGCCATAGATCGGAGGTGGGTGCGACAACCGATGATCTTTGAATTGTTAGGGATTCAGTACTTCACAAAAGAGGAGTCGTTGTTATGAAAATTGAGAAACTCCTCAACTTCCGAATTCCGAAGTAGACATTGCTCATTATTAAAGGAAAGTGTAAGATGCTATATTCGTGAGCCCTTCGATAGTTTAACAATCTGGGTGATCGAGTTTAAGTTGTGAAGTGGGAAAACCCCAAAGTACGGATTTTCGAAGTGGATCTCCACCGTATACTCGCGTGTGAGGAAAATATTTGTTAACACTTAGATTAAAATCGTAAGATTTACTAAGAAAGGTAGAAGAGTAGGGTCAACCTACAATTGTTGGTCCACTTGGTTTATGATCGAATTCATTCGGTAATCGCTTTGGGTGGAAGGGAGTGCTAAGGATGAAAACCTTCGTAGCTCCAAAGTCCCAAAACTCCGAATAGCGTGCTTTTTCTATCACTAGGCTCTAGCCCAAGGTCACATGCATGAATCTGCTAAGGAAAATGTCTTACACACTACAGGTTAGAAGTCAATTCTCGAGACTTTAACAGGCCTCCCTCGGTCCGAAAACTTTGGATTTAAATTCAATTTAACATAGCCATTCATGTTGCAGGTAACTCGGGTTCCACAATGAGTTCAACCAAGAAAACACAATATGGTTAATTTAGGATTTCAATGAATATTATCCATAGACTCATGATACAGTCGAAACCACATCCTATGTGACTCGTGAACAAGGCATTGTTAATTTCCTAACATAACCTCAACTAAAACATTGCTCACACATACTTCATTATGGATGAAAATAAATACTTAAAACATAGACTATATACAATAAAATTCACATTCTATAATGAGCTTCAGGACGCTCGATTAGAGTACGAAAAATGTTTTAAATGATAGAGAGGATTAAAATATAACAAATTGTAACTATTAAATTTTTGGTAGCAAACACAACACCTGGCCCTTATCCCTTTCGATGATTCTATAGTGACTCAATCAATCTATTATAATAATACACTTGTAATACAAATGAAATCAGAATATAAAAATACCATAACCGATGAACGTTGCGTAATGAAGCGCTCCTTCATTTCCATTGCTTGTTAATGACAGAAACTTCACCGGTATCTCCCAACCAACTCTAGGGGTACTCATATTCCCCCTTATCCCTAGAGTCACAAAGGGGCCAAGCAAAAAAACTAATACAAAATAGCTTCCAAGCTTTCCTCGCAAGGAAGAGCCTCCACTCTTTTTACAAGGCTGGAGTCCCAATTCTCACAAGTAAAACACAGTCAATGAAATATTTGGCAGCATTACAATGTTTCCCCAAAAGTTCGATCCCCTCCCCTTCTACATCAATTGCTTTATAGAATTCTTCCTCATGAACATGTGTCCCTCATTCATAATTCATTAATTTTTAATAATTCAGTTAAAGTATTATTCACCCACTACAAGTTTCACATTCTCCCCATGTTGCACAAGCAATTTCTCTTTTATTCTTATTTAAAAGCCAGTTTTCCTCACATTTCCCCATGTGTTCCTATTTTTCCTCTTATTTTCCTCTTATTTTTCTCTTAGTTCCCCAATCCCTTAATTAATGGGTGTCTGCTGACTATATTTTTAGTTAGATTTGGATTGGGAGTCTTATTCTAGTTAGACTAGGGTTGGTTGACTCAATATTCTATTCTATGCACAACCCATTCTCTCAAGTTTTTATTTATTTCTAAATAAAGATTCTTTTTTAATAATTTCATGCACACATATGCATTTTATCAAATCTTTAGGTCTTTACTTACTATTTCCTAATATTTGATTTCCTCCAAATCCTTGAATCATGTCAAAATTCAATTAGTCGTTTATTTAATTTTAGACTTTAACTTAGACTTTCATTAGTCTTTAAAAATTAATAATCTATTGTTTAATTGATTATTTTAATCCAACAAGGTGCAATCATTACAATGTTTTCTAGGCCACCTATGTTTATTGACTCATGTTTCAATTGTGTGATGTGCCCTTTAAGACACATATTCATTCTCTAAGGGTGTCACTCGCATTGACTTGTTTTGGAAGTTGGTCTAGGCCCTTGGAGTCAAAACTCCATTCGGTTGACCTTGTGAGAGACTAATGGCTTGTAAGGAATATTGAAGCCTCCTTATTGTGCACCCCTTAGAAATATTTGTAAGTGATTGTCTCATTTTTCCCTCACGACATTCTAGACCTCTCAAACTAGGTAATCGTTAACCTTCCATTCGAGACACGATGAGAGTTATAGTAGGTTGTGATAGGGACTCTGCGACACCTCTCCCTCAATGTCTTTCTTATGTGCAAGGCCACTTTACTCCTTATGTGATTCATATTAGAAAGCATCTTCAATCCTGCATCCACTAACAAAAACAGTGTCAAAAATACATATACATAAATCATACAAAAATCCATCATACATCATATGTGCATAGTAATGAAATACTCAGACAATACAATCCACTCCTTCAATCAATATGGAGTCCAAGGAAGCCCTTTGATGCCACCGACATACATAGCATATCATGTTTCTTTCACACTCAAGATGACTCGTCAAAAGAACTTGTCAACTTATATATACATCAATATAATCAATCATCCATAACACCTCGACATCATCATATATAACCCATAATCTGAATGAAATCACTGTGTACCATACCCAGATCATTTGCAATCAAGTGTCCTCAAAGAATAAGTCAATAATAGTATACTCAGTAGAGCGAGAAGTTACATACATCGTGCTTTGTTTTAAAATTCATCCCCAAGTTGTACAGTATATGTAAAAGAAAGTAAATAAATGTATATGATATATATCTATATGTCTCATCGATAAAAAAAGTAATGAAATTATTGATGCATCTCATATGCGTCATCCTAGGTAGTCGATTGTGGACGATAATTATCCCATTGGACCTTGAATTGATTGATTGTTTGATGTCATAGTTGTTGAATGCGATGGTACAGAATGTGGATTGGCTCTACCATGAGAGAACCCTGGTCTGACACCTGTAAGGAAATCATGTCAATAACATGTGAAGGATCACTAATACAATGTCTAAAAACACATACATGAAAAAAATCGTGCATATGCCTCAAAGAATCAGAAAAGGCTAATCGATAAACCATGGGTCCTTTATTTTCCACTACTTTGAAGGGTTCTATGAACCTAGGACAAAGTTTAGTACCCTTTCCAAACTTGTTTGAACTCTTCTATGGTCTTACCCACAAAAAGACTCTTTCTCCAACTTCATAACTGTGGTCAACATGATGCACATCAGCATAACTCTTATGCCGATCTTGTGTTGGATTACTAAGAGGGGGGGTTAATTAGTATTAGTGTAATTATAATCCTTTTTCTTCAAATGTTATATCAATGTAGAATTATTATCCAATAATGACCAGTAACAAATAAACAATCACACACATACACACTACACCAATGTTTTACATGGAAACCCAAATCGGGAGAAAACCACATAATTTTTTTTCTTATATGTCTTAAAGAATTAAATTCATTGGAAGCACCAACTTCCTTTCTTTTCTAGCTGCAACTGGAAGGAGGCTCCAACCCCCTAGTTTCTCAGGATACAACCTGAGGGAATATCCAACTCCCCAATTCTCTGGCTACAACTAAAATGAGGCTACAACCCCCAATGTCCTCCGACTACAACTGAAAGGTGGCTACAACCACCTGTCCTTTCCTCGTCCTACCACCCTGAAGTAGAAGTAGAATGATGGAACCACTATCACACTATCATTGTGAGATATACCATTGTAAACCTGTACCAATAAATCTGAACCATGCATCAACCATGCATCAACCTGTACCTCAACCTCTAATCAACCTGTACCATAAACAAGTGCATCAACCATGCACCAACCTGTAATCAACCTGTACCATAAACAAGTGCATCCAACCATGTACCAAGTATGTACCAATCATGTGTCAAC
>ML778974.1:159289-178772 GCA_009831015.1 Picea engelmannii
GTATGTACCAATCATGTGTCAACTACTTATCAACTATGACTCATAAATATGTACCAACATCATCAACTATACACCTCATGTATGTGCACCAACTCATCAACTACTTGTCTCAACCATGTACTCAACATGTACCACAACAAAAATCCCTCATCAATTTCATCATCCAAATCTGATTTGTAGCTTTGTAATAGACCTGGTGTATATGGTCACATTCCTACAAACCTTCCTTAACTTTAAAAACAAGAGACTAGCATTTTCATCAAACATTTCTTTAGTCTCACATGCCTAGTTTTGGATTAGTCAACAACCCTAACTTTAAGTAATCATAACTTTGAACCTGTAATTTATAAAGATATGAAAATATACGCAATGTTATTCAGTGTGTTTTATGCAATTCCTCCAAGTTTCACTACTTGGAACCTCTTAGAAAAGGAGTTATAGCAAAAATGTCATACCTTGCTAAATTCTGGATTATTCTAGAGAACGACCTTGTACAGTGTGGTCCGCACAAAATATTTTATGAATTGATCTAAAATGGCTACACAACATACTACATATTTTTCCCTAACCAACACATTTGTTCTCACTAAATTTGGATGTGTTATGAAGAAGTTATGACATTTTTACCCGAAACACCTGATTTTGACTAGTTTCAGGACTGGCCACAAACCTTATTTTCCACAGAGTGTAACTCCCAAAATACAATGATCCACAAGATTAATTTTTTACCACATATACTTGGATATGTTTTCTTACTTGTATAGAAATTTCATGGTCTGAATCATTATATAAAAAACGTTATAGCGGAAATGGTGAGATGACCTATAAATAACATACCTTAGAAAGCACCATCAAAGGAATTTATCCTTTGTTGCATTTAGGCCTTCTTTTCTTCACCTTCACTCAAAATTCCAGTTTATTTATCCATGGTTACCTCAGACACATATATGTATTCAATATTCTCAAGTGTGATTCAAATGAGAGATCCTTGCCTCTTATTTATACTCTCCAAGTAGCTTCCGTAAAAACATCTTCTAGGTCACTTGGCCCACTTTCCTTATTTTAGAGTTGGGTCCACTTCTAATTTATCCATTAAATTTATTATTGAAATAATTTATTTTGTATTCAATTTGAATTATAATACACTCATCACTTCACTTTATTATTTACCTTTTAAAATCTCTTAAATCACTTTGATTACTTTGACCTTTTGGGGCTTCTAAAAGACATATGAGGGTCCTCCAACTTCGTAAGGCCATAACTCTCAAATCGTGAGGAGTTATGTGACGTTATACATATCACTAGAAATGTCATGACATGTACTATCCATATATAATAGTATTATCTAAAAATATATCATAACTCATACCGTTACCCATCAAACAAACTTGGTTCCATTACCCAAACCTGGGGTCTCCAACTTCTCATGGCCATAACTCTCTAACCGTGAGGAATTATGTGACGTTCCACATACCACTGGAAATGACATGACAAGAACTATCCATCTAGGATATTTTCCCTGACAAATTCACTTTCCTTCATCGCATTATTCCACAATTAATCATGGTTTCTCTTATTCAACAAAGCAGCTTCCCATGAGGGCTTTCACCATAAGGGGACCACTTTGGAGTTCATCCATATTTACTTCTTATCAACAATGAAAAAACAATAATGAATCATATTTACATCAAAAAATATTGGATCCATTACCCAAACCTTTGTTGCTACGGGTCTTTCTTCAAGGGTTGACATCAATGACAACCAACCTTAATCAACAATCTCCCCCTTCGACATTGATGGAAACACTCTGATGCAACACTAAAATAATTTCACTCATGCTCCCCCTAGAACCATTTGTCTATCCTCTGCATCTGATAAATCTTCTCTTCCTGAAACCATGCCTCTGTCCTCTACATCTGATAAATCTCTCCCCCTTTTTCATCAATGGAAAAGGTATCTTTCAATCCGGGGTTGCTCCCCCTGACAGACTGTCCTCTTATGGTGCTTCCTCGTGTACATCTAAGACATATAAGATAAGCATTCAAAAAACATTCATTTTTGTAGTAGAAATAACTCCAATTCTTTGGTGAAGATATTCAAAAGCTTCCCATGGAAGTGGTTTTGTAAAGATGTTTGCCACTTGTTCTTTCATGCCCACATACTCAACTCTGATGTTCTTTTCTGCAACCTATTCCCATAGAAAGTGATACTTGATTGGAATGTGCTTAGTCTTGGATTGCATCACTGGGTTTTTTGAGATATTGTTGACACTTATATTATCACAATATATTGGAATGGGCTCATCATACTCAACCTATATATCTGTCAAAGTTTGTTTCATCCAAATAACCTGTGTACAACATGTTGTTTCTGCAATATACTCTGCATTGGCTGTAGATAGAGATATCGATGATTGTTTCTTTCTTAGACATGATAACAAACACTCACCTAAGTAGAACACTGCTCCACTGCTGCTTCGTCGGTCATCAATACAACCTGCCCAATCTACATCTATGTAGGAAATAAGTGATAGATCTTTTCCTTTTGGATACCATAATCCAAACTTTTATGTTCCTTTGAGATATTTGAAGATCCTCTTTACTGTTAATACATGTGATTCCTTTGGTGGTGCTTGAAATCATGCCACATGTCCAACTGCCTGCATTACATCTAGTATGGATGTTGTCACATATAGTAGGCTGCCAATTATTGATCTATATTGGCTCTGATCCGTAGACTTTGAATCATCATCTTTGCTCAACTTACAATTGGTTTGCAATCTTCCATTCTGAACCTCTTTAGCATTTCTCTGATATATTTGGTTTGAGAAATAAAAACTCCTTGGTTTCTTTGATGTATATGAAGTCCCAGAAAGAAGGATAGTTCTCCAAGTAACGACATTTCAAATTCATTTTGCATGTCTTTTGCAAATTTTTGGCTTAACCTGTCGTCATCACTACCAAAAATAATATCATCAACATAAACTTCAATTAATAAAATATTACCTTGACTTACCTTGATGTAGAGGTTGTTGTCTGCACTTCCTTTTTTGAACCCTGCCTGTTGTATATACTTATCCAGTTTGGAGTACCATGCTCTAGGAGCCTGTTTTAGACCATACAAGGCCTTCTTTAATTTGCACACATAGTCTATGTTCTCTAACAACTGAAATCCTTCTGGTTGTTCAATGAAGACTTCTTCTTCAAGTTCCCCATTCAGAAAAGTTGATTTTATGTCCATCTAATATACTTTAACGTTTTTGGAGCATGCATAAGCTAAAATCAAATGAATTTCTTCCATTCTGGCAACTGAGGAAAATGTCTCTTCAAAGTCGATTCCTTCAATATGTCCATATCCTTTACATACCAATCTATCTTTATTCGTTTTAACCTGTCCATCTTCATTCAATTTATTCCTGAAAACCCATTTTGTGTCGATCACATTCTTATTCTTTGGTCTTGGAACTAATTCCCAAGTGTCATTTTTCTCTATTTGATCCAATTCTTCATCCATGGCCTTATTCCAAAATTCATCCTTGTTGTCTTCTTCAAAAAAGTTTGGTTCAATTGTAGATAAGAGTGTTAGGTGTGTTTGTTATAGTGAATGGATTTTTCTTCTAGTCTCAACTCCTGCATCTTTGTTTCCAATAATCTGATCTGAAGGATGATTCTTCTGTACTCGTTTGATAGGTTTCTTTGGAGATACTTGTTGAACTTGCTCTTCTACTTTTGTTAGATTCTCTTCATCTTTATCTTCCTCTTCTTCTTCTTTTTCATCTTCTTCTTCAAAAAGTTGTTTCATTGATTTGTTTTCTTCTTTCTTTGATTCTGGTCTGCCTGTTTCATCAATTGTTACGTTGATGCTTTCCAAAACTTTGTTTAACCTTAGATTGTAACACTTGTATGCTTTCCTTGTACTTGAGTAACCAACAAGTATTCCTTTATCCACACGAGAGTCAAACTTTCCCATTCTGCCATCTTCTCTTTTGATGTAACATTTGCTTCCAAAAAATCTAAAGTGCTTCACATTTGTTGGTCTTCCTTTCCATAGCTCGTAGGGAATTTTATTAGTGTTGTTTCTAAGCATTACTCTGTTTTGAATGTGAACTGTTGTATGCACTGCCTGTGTCCAAAAAATATCTGTCAACTTTGAATCCATTATCACTGTTTGAGCCATTTCTTGTACTGTCCTATTCTTTCTTTCAACAACTCCATTCTGTTGAGGTGTCCTAGTGACGGAGAATTGTCTTTTTATTCCATGATTGTTGCAGTAGTCCATAAATTTCTTTGAGGTGAATTATCCTCCATTATCCGATCTTAAGCATTTGATTCTTGAATCCATCTCATTTTCAACCATTTCCTTGTAGATCTTTAAATTTTCAAAAGCTTTTGATTTGTTCTTGAGAAAACAAACTGTAGTCATTCTTGTATAATCATCAACTAATAACATAAAGTATCTCTCAACTTTTAAGCCTTTTGTTTTATTTTGTCCAACTAGATCAGTATGCACAATTTCCAGTGGTTTTGTTGTTGAATATTCCTTTGATTTGAACTTGGTCTTTGTTTACTTTCCTTGTTGGCAATGCTTGCATAAAGTGTTGGTTGGTTTCGTGATCTGGGGGATTTCTCTGATTGCTTCTCTTTTGCTGACATTGACAAGGTTATCAAAATGCATGCGACCCATTCTTTTGTGCCATAGCCAACTTTCATCTTCCTTTCCTACACAACACTTTTCATTTCCAAT
The DNA here is from genome assembly GCA_009831015.1 of Picea engelmannii. Lineage (NCBI taxonomy): Eukaryota > Viridiplantae > Streptophyta > Pinopsida > Pinales > Pinaceae > Picea > Picea engelmannii. Next base: position 164,033 of record ML778974.1, read on the forward strand.
TTCGCTTAACACATATATGTTACTTGAAGTTCTTGCAGCTATAGCGACCAATTTCCCTAAACCTTCTTTTCTTATCTCACACTTTTGTGAATCGAAAGTAACTTTATGACATTGGTCACACATTTGACTCACACTTAAAAGATTATCTTTCATATCTTCTACTAGCAGAACATTTTCTTCCTTTTCATTCTTGTTCCCAATTTGGACTGTGCATTTTCCAATGATTTTGGATGAATCATCATTTCCAAAGGAGACTGATCCATCTCTTTCCTTTCTTAATGTAAGAAACTTGTCTCTATCACATGTCATGTGTTTTGAACATCCACTGTCGACATACCAACCACGTTTCTTCTGTTTAGCTTGAAGAGTGACCGTGCATTCTTCATTGCTATACTGATATTTCTTTCTTATCTGTGTCATTTTCTAAGGTTCTTGTTTGTGACTCTGTTGAGGTTCTTTAGGAGGGACTGTCATTTTGTAATTTTTGGCCATGTGTCCAAAATTGTTACATTTGTAACATTCCACTTCAGTGCTCAAATATTCAAACCTGTTGTAACTTCTTCTTTGTGTTTCACTAGGTCTTCTTGAATAGCCCCTTTGTGTATGGCTCTCAAAGTAGTTATTGTTCCTGTTGTTAGCTCTGCAATTTATATCTTTATGTCCAAAATTATTACATGCATAACATAAACCAAAAAATATAGTTTGATACTTGGTAGTTGAAGATCTTATGAAAGGAGGTGCTCTTATGAATACATCTTCTTCGTGAGTCCTGTCTATCTGTTGTTGATTCTGAAATCTGAATCTTCTCGGTGGAGGAGTGTCCATGCAATCTTCCTTGTATATCATTTTATCTCCTTTGATTGTTTCTACATAACTTTTTGGATTTGTTTCTTGCTATATTGTTTTGGATCTTGATTCCTTTTTTGTATGATTGTATCCAAGTCCGAACTTGTCATGATAAGAATTTTGACTACTGATAATGTCATCCAGAACTTTTGAGCTATTTTGCATATTTTTATTTTGAATATCCTTTATTATTGTTACAATCTCTGCTTCCAGGTTTCCAATGATCCTATCCTTTCCTTCTAGCTGTTCTTTGAGTGCTTCTTCAATTCTTTTAGCTTCTTCTATTTGAACCTTCAATTTTGTGATCATTTGTTCTAGTTCTTGAGTGTATTTTTTCTTATCTAGTTATCCTTGTAGTTTCTTGCTTTTCTTCTTTTCTCTTCTAATAACTTCTATGGCACTCATTAATTCTTCTTGGAAGTCAACTTATGCCTCTTAAATTTCTTCTTCATATGCTTCTTCATATTTTTTTCAGAGTCTTCTTTGTCAGAGTCTTCTACTGCCATGAATAGAACTCTCCCTATTTCAATGTCACTGACTTGATCTTCATCTGATGATGAGATGTCTTCTTTGGTGAAAAAGTTTTCCTTCAAAATTTTCTTTGTAGTTCTTTTACCTTTATATGTTTGTCTACCTTTTGAGTAACCTTCATCATTTCTCTTTTTCTTATGAAGACATTTTTTAGAAAAATGACCAATACCATCACAATTAAAACAAATTAAAGGAAGATTAGCTCTATACCTACCGTTGGTTCCCTTGTTCATTCTTTTGACAAAGTTGGCCACTTCTTCAACATCTTCCAAGACATCGCTACTACTGCTATATTCTTCTTGTTCATTTTTCTTTTGCTTTGATCTTTTGGATGCTTTGAAGGCTGCTTCTTTTACATCTAGATTTTCATGTTCAGTTCTCATCTCATATGTTGTGAAGATACCATGCAGTTCATCCATGTTTGTTGAGTTTAGATTCGATCTTTCTTCTAGTGCTGATATCTTAGGGTTGAATCTCATACAGAGAGATCTTAGTACCTTTTGAACAATTACAGATTCTTTGATTTCTTCTCCCAATCCTATGATTGCATTCACTGTTTCATTGAATCGTAAGAAGTAAGCTATGATATCTTCATCTTCCTTCATTTTTAATTGTTCAAAATGACCTCTGTAAGTTTGAAGCTTTGTTGCTTTGACTTTTGAATCTCCTTCATAAATATTTCGAAGCTTGTCCCAAATCTCTTTAGCATATTTAAAATGTGCAACTTTGGTGAATACTGTATCACTGAGACCATTTAAAAGTACATTTATGGCTTTGAAATTATTCTCACCTAGTTTAACTATTTTTTCATTTGTTGGTGGAACTGCTCGTACTATGTATCCCTCTACAATTGATTGCCAAACTTGAAATCTTTGTGCCTGTATATATGTCTTCATCCTTATGCTCCAAAAATCATACTTATGTCCATCAAACTGTGGTATTCCATTTTTATATGAGTTGGTACTCTCCATGATCTACCTTTCAGTGGTTAAACTGATTTCTGAAGGAACCTGCTATGGTACCAATCATTGGATTACTGAGAGGGGGGGTGAATCAGTAATAACATAATTATAATCCTTTTTAATCAAATTTTATATCAATGTAGAATTATTATCCACTAATGAGCAGTAAGAAATAAACAATCACACACATACACAGTACACCAGTGTTTTACATGGAAACCCAAATTGGGAGAAAACCACAGAATTCTTTTTCTTATATGCCTTGAAGAATTACATTCATTGGAAGCACCAACTTCCTTTTTTTTCTAGCTGCAACTGGAAGGAGGCTCCAACCCCCTAGTTTCTCAGGCTACAACTTGAGGGAATATCCAAATCCCCAATTCTCTTGCTACAACTGGAAGGAGTGTACAACCCCTAATGTTCTCCAACTACAACCGGAAGGTGGCTACAACCACCTTTCCTTGCCCCGTCCTACCACCCTGAAGTAGAAGTAGAATGATGGAACCAATGTCACACTATCACTGTGAGATATACTGCAAACCTGTACCAATAAATCTGAACTATGCATCAACCGTGCATCAACTTGTACCTCAACCTGTAATCAACCTATACCATAAACAAGTGCATCAACCATGCACCAACCTGTAATCAACCTGTACCACAAACAAGTGCATCAACCATGCACCAACCTGTAATCAACTTGTACCATAAACAAGTGCATCCAACCATGTACCAAGTATGTAGAAATCATGTGTCAACTACTCATCAACTACGACTCATCAATATGTACCAACATCATCAACTATATACCTCATGTATGTGCGCCAACTCATCAACTACTTGTGTCAACCATGTACTCAACATGTACCACAACCAAAATCCCTCATCATTTTCATCATCCAAATCCGATTTGTAGCTTTGTAATAGACCTGGTGTATATGATCACATTCTTGCAAACCTTCCTTAACTTTAAAAATAAGAGACTAGCATTTTCATCAAACTTTTCTTTAGTCTCACATGCCTAGTTTTGGATTAGTCAACAACCCTAACTTTAAGTAATCATAAATTTGAACCTGCAATGTATAAAGATCTGAAAGTGATACATAATGTTATTAAATGTGTTTTATGCAATTCCTCCAAGTTTCACTACTTGTAACCTCTCAGAAAAGAAGTTATAGCAAAAATGGCATACCTTGTTGAATTCTGGATTATTCTAGAGAGCGACCTTGTAGAGCGTGAACCACACAAAATATTTGATGAATTGATCTAAAGATATTAAAAACCATACTACAAACTGTCCCTTAACTAAAACATTTGGTCTCATGGAATTTGGATGTGTTATGAAGAAGTTATGACATTTTTACCCGAAACACCTAATCTTGACTAGTTTTAGGATAGGCCACAAACCCTATTTTCCATGGAGTGTAACTCCCAAAATACAATGACCCACAAGATGAATTTATCACCACAGATACTTGGATATGTTTTCTCACTTGTATATAAATTTCACTGTCTGAATTATTATAGAAAAAAAATTATAGTGAAAATGGTGAGATGACCTATAAATAACATACCTTAGAAAACACCATCAAAAGAATTTATCCTTCCTTGCATTTCATCCTTCTTTTCTTCACCTTCACTCCAAATTCTAGTTTAGATATCCTTGGTTACCTAAAACACACATATATATTCAATATTCTCAAGTGTTATTCAAATGAGAGAGACTTGCTTCTTATTTATACTCTTCAAGTAGCTTCCTTAAAAACATCTTCTAGGTCACTCGGCCCACTTTCCTTATTTTACGGTTGGGTTCACTTCTAATTTATCCGTTAAATTTATTATTGAAACAATTTATTTTGTACTCACTTTGAATTATAATACACTCATCACTTCACTTTATTATTTACCTTTTAAAATCTCTTAAACCACTTTGATTACTTTGACCTTTTGGGGCTTCTAGATGACATATGAGGGTCCTCCAACTTTGTAAGGCCATAATTATCAAACCGTGAGGAGTTATGTGACGTTCTACATACCACAAGAAATGGAATGACATGTACTATCCATATAGAATAGTATTATCTGAAAATATATCATAATTCATACCGTTTCCCATCAAACAAACTTGGGTCCATTACACAAACCTGGGGTCTCAAACTTCTCATGGCCATAACTCTCTAACCGTGAAGAATTATGTGGCGTTCCACATACCACCAAAAATGACATGACAAGAACTATCCATCTAGGATATTTTCCCTAACAAATTCATTGTCCTTCATCTCATTATTCCATAATTAGGCATGGTTTCTCTTACTCCACAAAGTGTCTTCTTGTGAGGGCTTTCACCATAAGGAGACCACTTTGGAGTTCATCCATATTTACTTCTTATAAACAATGAAAAAACAATAATGAATCATATTTACATGAAACAATATTGGGTCCATTACCCAAATATTTTTGCTACGGGTCTTTCTTCAAGGGTTGACATCAATGACAACCAACCTTAATCAACATCTTGCACTTCTTTAATCCTCTCTTTGATCGATTTCATCTATTCTTCCATTTCTTGAAGCACTTCTGGTCCTACCGGAACCCTTTCCTCAATTTGATCCCAACTTAACAATATCCGACACGGTCACCCATAAATAAAATCAAACGGTGCCATCTTAATCGTACTTTTATAGTTTTTTTTCTATGCAAATTCTACTCATGGTAAGAATTATTCCCAACGTTTATGTTCATCCATTACATATGTATGCAACATATCCTCCAAAATTTGGTTTTTCCTTTCTATTTTCCCATCTATCTTTGGGTGATAAGTTGTGCTAAATTTTAGTTGTGTTCCCAAAGGCTCTTGGAAAATAGTCCAAAATCATCTTGTAAGCACCAATCCTCGATCTATGTGATTCTCTTTGGCACTCCATGTAATCTCACAATCTCACAGACAAATAATCTAGCTATGTTAGGTCACTGATAAGTCATATGAACTGGAATAATGTGTGTACTCTTTGTGAGAGTGTCAACTACCACAAAAATCAAATCATGCCTTCTTGTCTTCAGTGACAATCCAACAATAAATTCCATTGAAATGTCTTCCCATTTAGATTTAGGAATAACGTGTGGCTATAACAATCCCGTTGGATTTACATGTTCATCCTTAACTTGTTGACATTCTAAACATCTCTCCTAGTAACTAATTATGTCTTCTTTCATTCACTTCCATAAGAATAAAGGCTTAATATCTACCTTCATCTTCGTGACTCCCAGATGAGCCATCAATATTGCTTGTTATGCTTCACTTAAGATAAAAAATCTTAGTTCATCATTAGGCGGTATGTAAATTCTTCCGTTAAATCTCAACAATCCATCGTCGTCTAGTGAATAACCTTGATACCTATGTACCATCATGGTATATTGTCCAATATTATTCTTAACTTCTTTATACCAATCATCATTGATTTGTAGAGTTAGAATATTTTCTCAAAGATTTGTCTTAAGAGATAACACCGAAAATATGTGTGGCATCCTACTCAACACATCTATCGCTCGGTTCATAGTTCCTTTAATGTAAGTAATTTGAAAATCATATTCATGAAGTAATTATTACCAACGCCTTTGTTGTGCATTCAGGTCACTCTGTGTAAAAATATGCTACAATCCACAATGATCTATATTTAATTCAAATTTCCATCCAATTAAATAATGTCTCCATACTCTCAAGGAATAAACAATAGCTAATAACTCCAAGTCATGTGTTACATATTTATCTTCATACTTTCTCAATTTTTGTGAACTGTAAGCGATCACTCGACCGTCTTGCATCAAAACTCTATCTAACCCTTCCTTGGATGTGTTTGTGCATACCAAGAACTCCTTGTTGATTTCAGGGACTTTTAGTATTGGTGATTTCTTCAACAAATATTTGAGTCTTTGAAATGATTCCATGCATTTCTCAGTCCACAAGAACTTCTTATTCTTCTTCTGTAATTTTGTGATCGGATTTCCTATCATAAAAAATCCATCGAAAAATCGTCGCTAATATACTGCTAAACCCATAAAACTGCATACTTCATGTATGTTTTTTAGTTCTTCCCATTCCATAATAGCCTCCACTTTCATTGTATCCACAACAATACCTTTTCCAGATATGATATGTCCCAAGTAGTGAATCTTATATTGGTAAGGAGAGCATTTTGATATCTTATCATACAATTTGTTTTCTCTTAGGAACTGCAGGACCAACCTAAAGTGTTCATCATGCTCTTTCTTCGTCCGAGAATAAATCAGTATGTCATCAATAAAACTTGAAAAAACTTGTCTGAGTATTCACATAACACCCCATTCATCAAACTCATGAATACCCCCTGGTCATTTGTCAATCCAAACAGTAAAACTGTAAACTCAGTGTCCAAATCTCATCTTAAAAGTGGTCTTAGGGATATCTTCTTCTTTAATCTGTAATTTTTGATATCTTGATCTCAACTCAGTCTTCAAAAATAACATTTCCGCTTTCATGTGATAAAACAAATAATCTATTATTGTCAATAGATATTGGTTCTTGATTGTCTCTTTGTTCAATTGACGATAGTCAATACAAGTTCTCCAAGATTCGTCCTTCTTTCTCATGAAAACAACTGGTGCACCCCAAGGTGACACACTTAGACGAATAAGTCCCAAATCCAACAATTCCTTCAATTGATTTTTCAACTCCTACAATTTAGGCATTGACATATGGTATGGAGTTCTTGCAATAAGTTTGGTTCTCATTTTTCAAGTCTATTGTAAACTCCAACTCTCTTTCAGGCGGTAAACTGGGTAACTCTTCTAGAAACATGTCTTCAAACTCTTGAACTACATGAATATTTTCTAGTCCTTCTTCCTTTCAATTTTCATTTAGAAATAATATTGCATATAGTCTGCATCCCTTGCGCATACTCTTCTATAATTGTAGGGAAGAAATGAACCTCAAGGACACTCCCTGGTTTCTTCCTACAATCACTCTACTTTGTCCCAAATCATATATAAAACTTAATTGTTTTGTCTTATAGTTAAGTATCGCATCAATTGATTCCAACTGATCCATACCAATCATTATGTCACAATATCCTAATATCGTGACACAAAGATCTACCTTTGTTACAATGTCTCCCAGGTTAAGGCTACAACATGTAACCTTTCCTCCAACCCTCTATTTGGAACCCAATGTCATTTCTACATACTTGAACTCATCCTACTCAACTTCCTTTACCTTAATTCTCTTCAGTGTTTCACTAGATATGAAGCTCTATTTATCACATGGATCTATCAATATACTTTATTTTTAGTCTACGATTGTACCTGACATATCTAGCATCATGGATTGATTCTCAGCCTGGCGATTGTTCACTGCTACATGTATCCTGTGGGATTTTCACAAATCTCCAACTATAGTGGATCCTGATGATCCATCCACTCTGGACTTCTCAATCGGATAGTCTCACGAGTAATGTGTCTCACCACATGTCCAACATACATTGCTCGATCCAGTGCTCTCGGTCCCCGAAGTAGAAGTTGTTGCTCTAATATCCTGTGATCCTGGTCTGTCCTACTAAACAGGCCTAAATGATTATTATGGTTGACGTTGTTGTTGTTGTGATATTCTATAAGGAGTCATCTGCTGAGGAGTATGTCATCGTGGTGTCATAAAAACAGGTCCTCTAGGTGTATCTTGATGCCTAGTAGTATGTCTGGATGGTGCTTGATGTTGCTGTGCTCCTGATGATGTCTTTTGAGTATGTCTAGAGGAATACCTACTGTTACCCCCATTGTTCATCTCTTCCTCAGCTATGAGGGCTTTCTGAACCATATCATGCAAAGTTTGAGGCCATAATATCATCACCTTCACACGAATGTTGAAGTTAAGTCCAAACACAAACTTGTTGACCTTCAAATTCTCTATGTTCAGATGTGGAGCATACCTAAGTAGCTGCATGAATCTGGCCTCATACTATGGCACCATATGACCACCCTATTGTAAGGCGTTAAACTCATTAAGCTGACGTTGAATGAACTCTTCAAAAAAATACCTCTCCCGAAACCATTCCTTGAGTAGTTGCCATGACACATCTTCGACGACCATGTTTATTTGAGCTAGGAGTGTCTTCCACCATAAAAGAGCACTACCCTTAAGATGAAATACTGCCATGAAAAATTTCATGTTGGAGGTGTAATCACAAAGTGCGAAGCACATCTCCATGTTCTCCAACCATTCCTTGATGGCTAAGTCATCTGGGGCACCCTAGAACTCGAGAAATTTCACCTTCTCGAGTTCTCAGTGTATTCTACTACTACCAGAAGGGGCACATTGTGAACCATCATTGGGTACAAAATATCTACCCTCATCTCTATCCAGGCGGTTTATCAATGCCTTTGAAATCCTTTGGAAGGATCTCATCATACTTACTACATCTCCCACAACAATCTCATCTTGCTCAATATTCTTCTCATCTTTCTAGGGGTTAGACCTTTCAGGAGTGGATGTCATCGGATGTGTCACACCTATTCCTCTAGCACCATGTTGTCTACATACCCTGTATCCTCTAACCATGATTACCTGCAAGTGTAATCTCATATTTTTATTACCAATCTAACTTAGTCATTTTTTTTAACACAACGGATGGCGTAAGGGTCCAATGTCGTAGGGTTGAACCTTGTTGTGATACCATATGTAACAACCCATCTGTTACATCATAACCAATTGATTACAATTATATATATATATATATATATATATATATATCCATCGTAGTTAATCTGTAAGCCTTTGATTTTTCCTTATGAGTGCATTTTGCATCCTTCCTTCCTCAAAAATTCAACAAGTTTCTCAAGCATGCATGCCATCATTTTATCATCCTCAGTGATTGAATTTATACCCAGTGACATTGATCCATGTGGATATCGGTGGTCACCCACCTTTTCCAACTAGCTCAAAACAATTTTCTTGAAATTTTGGTAATTTACTATTTTTAGCAGTTTTTAACTTCGGGGGGCATTTTGAGGGCCTAAATGAAGATTTTTCAGTATTTAACTTTTCAATGAAAGTCAAAGGCTCTAACTAATCCCAAAAATGGAATCTCCTTGATGATACCTTTCCAATGAGCTATCTTTCACCCCAAAAGGAGATCATATTCCAAAGTTACGCCCCCAAGAAGTTGATACACCGAGCTACCCAAAACGAGGTCCACAAAATTGTTAGATTTTCATATTCTAGGGCTAGGGTTTTGGATTTTATTTATGATAAAAATGAATTTTAATCCTCATTGTAAAATCATCTTCTTGTGAATGTGAGTAGCGGACACATCTCTTCTCAGAGATAAGCTGCCACAATTCTAGCAAGTCTTTCACTCTCTATTTTTACTGTCTTTGTGCATTTTCACTCATTAATAGAAAATTGTGTATTACTATATCTTTGTGTTTATGGTTTCATCTCTGATACATTTATGTTATATTATTGGATATCTGAGATATCCATGTACATTGATTTATTATATCTCCTATCTCATTTTGTGCCGAAAATAATCTGGATCTGTGGTATCAGAGCAGACTGCTCTTGATCGTTTTCAGTGCATGTCCCCAATGAGGTCCCAATATAGAAAGTTGGTTCTAAATATTGTCTCTCTTCAATACAATAATCCTAGCACATCCAATAAACCCTCCATGTTGGAAGAAAATAAAAACAACAGAGCATAAGATTTTATTAATATGTTACTCGAGCAAGCTCTCACGTGACAGAGGGATGAAATGATGGAGAATTTTTCCCACATCCTTCACTGCTTGACGATAACAACAGATGTTTAATCATCCAGAGGCCACTTTGGAGGCACCTCGCCTTTCAAGGTACAAGTTAATTTTTTATATCCCCATATTTGAAGGACAGATAAATGCATATGCATTAGAAAAATGGTTAAATCGACTAGAAGGTTATTTCTTTGTTGATAATTTCTCCGATAGGGAAAAGATCACCTTCGCACTCCTTAAGTCTCTCTCCCATGTAAAACATTGGTGGGAAAATTACTAGGAGAAAAGTTCCATAGAGGAGTATGGAATATATGGGGTCGAGCCCACTTGTGATTTTTTTGTGGATGCGGTAAAATGATGCAGGAGCATCCGCACCTCGTCATGCGAGGCTGCATTTAGAGAAAGGAAAGGACCGCAGGGTGACGCCGGCATCACGGTTTAGACCATTTTTTATGAGCACCGCCGTTTACATAAAAGCCTCCATATATAAGCGTACTTGTATACTGAAATAGACCGCGAGCAGATAAGCTCTTGTCCTTGTGCAGCAGAGGCACTTATTAGATTTAATGCAGAGAGAGTAGATTTAGTGCAGGTAGATAGGACCATTAAGTTTAGATTTGACAATTTAGCTTTTAAGAGGGAAACGGGATAAAGACACCCTCCTTTGTATCATTTGAGTAGTAGTAGAGTCAGTATTAGCATTAGCATTAAGGAGAAGGAAGGAAAACAGACAGAGAGCTAGTGGAAAATCCCCATGTACAGATATTGAATTAATAGAGGAACTTGATTCAAATTTCATGGCTGTGATTATTCTCTGTATACTGTTATCCTTATGTTGTTGTATGCTTGCTTCTTGTTATGCTTTCATTATTTATGCTACATATGTGATCTCATGGCAGATTAGGAATCTGGGGGAAAGGAGAGAATGAGGTTCGATTATCCCACTGATTGAACCGGAGATTCCTGCATAGAGTGCAGTTGAATTCTTCCGCATAGAGTGCGTAGAGGAGGTTCAATAGGAGAACTCTTATTCTTGTCCACTAGAAGTGACTAAGTTGAATCCCAACCATGGACGTGATTATCCTCTGTGTGTTGTTGGGATTATGCCTTAACATTTTTTTTTCCGGTTATATCTTTCTTTTATATGCTGTGTACGTGATCATGTGGAAGAACTAGCAGCTGAGCGTCTGAGAGAATGAGTTCAATTGTGCGTCGAGGAGGCTAAGCCGTTGAACTTTGGTTCTCTTTAACTCAGGGTCGTTTTGAGTGATTCGTGCCGTGCGGGTGGGTGCAGGTCGGATTGAAGCCTCAGAAGAAAGTCTGAGAACAGAGAGATCGGAGTCCTATGACGGGGATAGTGCAGAGTCAGGAGGGACTTCAACCCTGGAAAGCATTGGAGGGTGAGTACAAGGAGCGTGTTCAAGAAATCCCTGAAAAGTCTGAGTGGTAAAATCCCTGGTGGCATAGCACCTCAGTTTCCACTTGCATTGGATGAAGGTGGAGAACGTAGAGTCTCTTCAAGAGAGGAAGAGAGTCGACGACTTGAATCGTTGTGAAAAATCACTGAGATCGCGACCTGACTTGTAGGTCAGATGCATCGGGAGTTCGCGACGGAAGATTCTTGTTTCTTATAGGGGAAGGTCACGAGGATGCGAAACGCGACGTCCCAGAACGTTTGCATATTACACGTCGGTATTTGATGACGTGGCAAGTGATCTCGGGATATCGAATCTCAGGGGTTGGAGGCCTCAAAGTCTGGCCCCAGAAGTGACGAGTGGGCGAGGTCGCGAGATCTCGAGTCATCGGCACCTCGGGACTTCGGGTCTCAGAGGTTGGGTGTTCGGTGACATAAGGTCGCGAGTCGCGATAGTGCGAGGTCCCGACAAACAGAGATAGGGTCAACGCTGACTGGAAGTATCGGGTCTCGGAACCCGAGAATCAAATTCCCGGTCGTGGAATTCGCGAAGCCGTGAGAACCGATCCTTTGTTAGATTAAAGAAGCAAGGATCGTCGGAGGTAACTGTGGGAAAATCCCTCCCGAGGGAGTTGGAAGAGTGTCGACTCTTCGGGCCGCGAGGAAAAGAAGGTCCTGGTGGAGTGATTGTGTCGTCGAGGGCAGAGTTACGTCAGAGTGGTATCAAATCCTAGGAATTGTTGGTGTGTTCAAGAGAAAGGAGGAAAGAGGAGCACTCCGATACATACGACTTGCGTCAGGAGTGGGACTCAGAGTGGGGTTCTTTGCTTTCTGAAGCAGGGATAGTGAAGATATAATGCCGCCATGAAGAGAAAGACAGTCTCCTGATCGTGAGGACAGGGATGCTCGAAGGAGAGGAAGGTAGGCAGGAAATCCAGCAGGGAATCCAAAAATGGAATGACAAATACGAGATCTCAGGGCGAGACTCGAAGATATGGAGGCCACCCAGAGGCATGGAGCCGACACAGGGCAGTTCAGCGAGCCTGAGATTGAAGAGGAAGCTGGACAAAACGCCGAAGAAGTCTCGACAGAAGATGCTTCAACCGAGAGGTTGATCAAAGCCATTTCGAGGATGAGCTCGAAGACGAAGATGGACATTCCCGTCTATGAGGGAAATCTAGATGTAGAGGAGCTGTTGGATTGGATCCGAGCACTCGACACCTACTTCGACTACGAAGACATCGAAGAGGATAAGAAGGTAAGGCATGCCGTCACGGAGCTGAAGGGACATGCAGCCTTATGGTGGGACGAGCTGCAGGCAGACAGGCGTTCCAAAGGCAAGCAGAAGATCAAAAGCTGGGATCGGATGATCGCCAAGATGAAGGCGAAGTTCATTCCGAGGGACTACCAGATCACTCTATTCAGGCGCATGCAGAACCTGAGACAGAAGTTGATGACGGTGAAGGAGTACACCGAGGAATTCTACAGGCTCAATATTCGAGCTGGTCATCGGGAAAATGATGACGAAAAGGTGGCGAGGTATCTGAATGGTCTTAGGTATGACATTCAGGATGAATTGAGCATGCTGACCATCCGCACAGTTGAGGATGCGTATCAGATGGCTTTGAAAGCCGAAGAGAAATTGATTCGCAAGCAGGGACAATGAGGGCGAGGCAGGAGCCAGCCTAGAGGCAAAGTTGTGGTTCAAGAGCGGACACAAAAGCCCAAGGAGGATTGGAAGAGACCTCAGAGAAAAGCTGAGAGAGGTGGAACCTCACAGCAGAGGCAGCAAAATGCTGAGCCAAGGAGACAACAAGATGATCAGCAGGGAGGATACGCTGATGTAAATGCATTTCCTCGTACCCGAGGTAGAGGAAGAGGCAGAGGAGGAGTGATCTAAAAATATGACGAAGACTTGATAAACTTGATCAAATTAATTTGCAAGTGAAATGTTATGTGTTTAATGCAACAGGATCAATTTTCAACACATATTAAAAGGATTACTTATGTAGAAATAAGCATAGACAGCATCATAAATCATTGAACATAAGACATAAACACAGCAACTTGATAAAGGAGTTCACCCCACTCCGAGCTACATCTCCTGGTCCAGCCTCCAAATGGATCTTTTAAATTAAATTGCTCAAAGTGCTTAAAAACAAGTCTTACAGTTCTCAAATCAACAAAATGACTGCTCCAATGGCTTCGCAGCATGCCAAAACCCCTGTCTAGGCTCTGACGGCACCTGAAACGGTCGAAAAATGAAGAAGATAGCCTCCTTTGAAGTTCTCCCCTTCCACTATGTTTCAACTTTTTACCTTCTCCTTTAAGCCTCTCCTTGCTGATGTAAATCCATACTTCATCACCAACTTCGAAACTGTGATCAACACGATGCTTGTCATGTCTCGCCTTGTACTTTGCCTGACTCTTCTCCAACTGCTCCTGCACCACCTGATGTATCGACTGAATCTGTTCAATGAACTTCTCTGCCCGATCAATATCATACTGCCCATCAACAACAATATCTTTCCCAAAGATAAAATCTAAGGGTGACTTGGGCAAATAGCCAAAACAAGTCTCAAATGGCGACATCTGAGTCGAAGAGTGCTTAGATCGATTGTACGCATGCTGAACATAGTGTAAATGTTCATCCCAAAGCTTATGATGCTTGCTGCAATATGCACGAAGAAGATGTACCACTATATGATTCACCACCTCTGTCTGACCATCTGTCTGCGGATGAAAAGCTGTGCTCTTCTTCAGCTTGGTGTCCATAAGTGCCCACAAACTCGACCAAAAACTTCCAACAAATTGAGAATCCCGATCAGAAATGATGGACTTGGGCAATCCAAAATGCACCCAAACATGCTGAAAGAACAACTGTGTTGTTTGTTCTGCCGTGACCTGCTTATTACAAGGCATCAAAATACACATCTTGCTAAAACGATCAACCACAACATAAAGATAATCATGAACCTTTCTCGACATAGGCAAACCACCAACAAAATCCATGGAAATACTTTCCCATGGTCGAGAAGGAACTGGAAGTGGAGTGTACAAACCCAACATGCGATTACTTGGTTTACTTGTAGCACACAACGAACATCCCCGAACATATCGCGAAACACTTTCATTCATTCTTGGCTAGTAACAAAATCTTTGCAAATTTGCCACTGTCTTGCCAACACCAAAATGACCAGCAATAAGAGAA
>ML778974.1:182202-257969 GCA_009831015.1 Picea engelmannii
TAAAAATATGACGAAGACTTGATAAACTTGATTAAATTAATTTGCAAGTGAAATGTTATGTGTTTAATGCAACAGGATCAATTTGCAACACATATTAAAAGGATTACTTATGTAGAAATAAGCATAGACAGCATCATAAATCATTGAACATAAGACATAAACACAACAACTTGATAAAGGAGTTCACCCCACTCCGGGCTACATCTCCTGATCCAGCCTCCAAATGGATCTTTTATATTAAATTTCTCAAAGTGCTTAAAAACAAGTCTTACAGTGCTCAAATCAACAAAATGACTGCTCCAATGGCTCCGCAGCATGCCAAAACCCTTGTCTAGGCTCTGACAGCACCTGAAACGGTCGAAAAATGAAGAAGATAGCCTCCTTCGAAGTTCTCCCCTTCAACTATGATGTCTCTGGTTCTACAATCTGCACCTTTGCACACATGAACCTAGAACACGCTCCAAACGCGCGTTATAACCTGGCACCGGGTGCAACCGCGCCAACGGTGCAAACCGTAGGACGGTTTGGGTGCCTCCAACCCCCAACCGCCTCGACACTTGGTCATATGCTCATGTAACCACAAGCTGGGTGCAAAAGTCGTTGGCCCATTGCAAAATCGTGCCAACGGACGTAACCCACGCATTAAACAACATATTACATAGCATAACAAAACCCCGCGCAATTATAACCCACGCGTATTAAAAATATGGGTCGCGGGTTCAAAACCACGCGCCAACCCATATATTACAAAGTATAACATATTGCAATGTTTGTAATAAAATATAACATGAAATGCGCACCCAAACTCTCCGACATATGTATGCGGTCATATATATAATGTAATGGAACCAAGGGTCGGGGCTTAAGCCCTGGCCCCGTGCCCTTTTCCGCTATACCACATATCCAAACTCAAATACAATTGCATTGGACTGTATAACAAGGAATAATGGCGGGACTAATGGCTAGTGCATGTTTGTTAAGTCTTTCATATGGTGGGAGGTCCCGGGGTCGAACCCCGCAGACTCCCACATAAATTTTTAACATAACAACTAATGACCAATCAATGAGGGCCACGTGGCACCCAGACATTGGGCCACGTGTCCTCTTGTCATTTGCTGCCAATGTGCCACGTGTCAGCACACGATTGGACAGCCAACAACCAATAACATTGTGCCACATCATCCCTCTGCCATGTCAGCAAAAGGTACGGCCCTCCACGTGGCCGTACGGACTGTACAGACAGGTACAGTCAGCGTCCAATTTTGACCTGTTTGACTTGGCGGTCAAATCGCGATATCTCCTCCATACGGACTCCATTCGCG
Organism: Picea engelmannii; assembly: GCA_009831015.1. Classification (NCBI taxonomy): domain Eukaryota; kingdom Viridiplantae; phylum Streptophyta; class Pinopsida; order Pinales; family Pinaceae; genus Picea; species Picea engelmannii. The sequence goes on from ML778974.1 coordinate 183,525, forward strand.
AAAATAAATATACCGCCAGAATCAGGAAAACAAGACGAACGCAATGGCACTGTTTTCGTCTCAATCCGAGCACTTTGAAAATTGAGCAAATTTTGATCCCCTAATCAAGGAGTTATCACATGTTTCACGTGTGGTAAAGACGGTCATAAAGCCGTGGACTGTCCAGAGAGAAAAATGGACGGGGGTAAAGCTCACATCGCTGAGGCGCAGCAGAGGTGTGATGTTGAGGGCGAGGATGCAGACAGCGGGAGATCGCTTGGGATGCATAAGATTCTTTCGACACCTGAGAAAGAGGCGGACAACTCAGTGCAGAGGAGCAGACTGTTCAGGACGGCTTGCACAGCCAAGGACAGAAAATGCAAAGTCATCATTGACAGCGGGAGCACTGATAATCTTGTTGCCGCTGAGATGGTGGAAAAGCTGGAGCTGGAGACAACTAAGCACCCGAGTCCATATAAGGTCTCGTGGTTACAAAGGGGACACCGGGTAAGTGTCACTAAACAATGCTTAGTTAAATTTAAAATTGGGAATTATCATGATGAGATTTTGTGTGATGTCATTCCCATGGATGTATGCCACATACTGCTGGGTAGACCATGGCAGTATGATAGAAATGTTGTTCATAATGGGAGGATGAACACATACACTTTGGAAAAAAATGGGAGACTCCATAAGTTGCTTCCGATAAAGGATAAGTATCAGGAAGTAAAGTCGGAGGCAAATAACCAAATACTTCTCATGAGTGGGAAAGAGCTTCTCACAGAGCTGGAGAAAGATGAAGATCCACAGTTCTTCGTTGTCAGGAAGCCAAGAGTTGTCTTGACAAGCAGGAGGATGGACGACTTGCCAGAGGAGATTCAACAACTGCTTGGAGAGTTCGCTGATATCATCGTGGATGAACTACCTCGTTCGTTGCCACCGATGAGGAGTGTGAGTCATCATATTGACCTCATACCCGGAGCAAGCCTACCGAATAAGGCAGCGTATAGGTTGACACCTCAAGAGAATGAGGAAGTCAAACGGCAGGTTCAGGATCTGCAGGATAAAGGACTGGTGAGGGAAAGTCTTAGTCCATGTGTTGTTCCGACAGTACTGAGCCCAAAGAAGGATGGAGGCTGTAGGATGTGTACGGACTCCAGAGCGATTAATAAGATCACCATCAGGTATAGGTTTCCATTGCCGAGGATGGATGACTTGATGGATTGCCTGAGCGGGGCAATTTTTTTTTCGAAAATTGATCTCAAGAGCGGGTACCATCAGATCCGAATGAGAGAGGGGGGTGAATGGAAAACAACATTCAAGACAAACGAGGGTTTGTACGAATGGCTGGTTATGCCGTTCGGGTTGACGAACGCACCAAGCACATTTATGCGGCTGATGAATGAAGTCCTGCGGGAATTCATTGGCAAGTTTGTGGTGGTGTACCTGAACGATATACTAATCTTTAGTAAGACCAGGGAAGAGCGCTTGAGGCATTTGGCCACTGTGATGAGAAGACTGCAGCAGGAGAAGCTGTTAATCAATTTGAAGAAGTGCTCATTTATGCAGACATAGCTCATATATCTGGGTTTTGTAATCTCGGCAAACGAGTTGAAGATGGATCCTGAAAAGGTGAATGTGATCAGGAATTGGCCATCGCCGAGAAATATTTTTGAGGTAAGGAGCTTCCATGGTTTGGCCAGCTTCTACCAAAAATTTATTCGGAACTTTATTGGAATCAGTGCCGCGATGATGGACACTGTGAAAAAGAGGCATAAAATTTTTCAGTGGACAGCCGAGGCTGAAAAGAGCTTCAATCTGTTGAAGCGCAAGATAACCGAGCAGCCAGTGTTAGTGCTGCCTGATTTTCAGAAAACCTTCCAGGTGAAGTGTGATGCCAGTGGATATGCTGTTGGGGGAGTTTTGAGCCAGGATGACAGACCTGTGGCATATTACAGCGAGAAGCTGGATGATGTGAAGCTGAAGTACTCCACATACGACAAAGAGTTCTATGCCGTCATACAGGCATTGAAAAAATGGAGGCATTACTTAATACCCAAAGAATTCGTGTTGTACAGTGATAATCATGCATTGCAATTCGTGAGTTAGCAGGAGAAGATGAACCAGAAGCATGCGAAGTGGGTAGAGTACATGCAGAACTTTACGTTCGTGATCAAGCATATTTCGGGAACTGCGAACAAGGTAGTTGATGCCTTGAGCAGAAAATGCTTGTTGCTGCAGGAATTCAGAGTCAAAACCTTGGGTTTTGAGAATCTGAAGGATATGTATGCCAGTGACGCAGACTTTGGTGAAGCTTACGAAGCTGTTGAGAATCCAGTCCTCAGAGACAGGAGTCCTTGGATAGATTTCTTAATACAGGATGGATTGTTGTTTAAAGGAAATCAGTTGTGCATTCCGGATTGCTCTATGAGAGAGAATTTGCTAAAGGAGAAGCACAGCGGAGGCTTAGCAGGCCATTTCGGGCATGACAAAACATTCGCCAAGCTAAGCGAATCGTATTTTTGGCCAGGCATGAGAACCAATGTGAAGAGGTTTGTTGACAGGTGCAGAATATGTCAACACGCGAAGGGCCGAAAGCAGAACACAGGGTTCTATCAGCCATTACCCATACCTGAGAGGCCGTGGGAAGCCATTAGCATGGACTTTGTGTTGGGCTTACCGAGAACACAACGAGGAGTTGATTCCATATTTGTTGTGGTGGAAAGGTTCTCGAAGATGGCACATTTCAACCTTGTCATAAGACGAGCGACGCCACACACATCGCGAATTTATTTTTCAAAGAAATTGTTCGATTGCATGGATTGCCGAAAAGCATAGTCTCGGATCGGGATACAAAATTCATAGGTAATTATTAGAGGACGCTATGGAAGAAGCTGGGGACTGATTTGGCATTCAGCTCTGCATATCATCCACAGACAGATGGGCAGACAGAAGTGGTCAAAAGAAGCTTGGGAGATCTGTTGAGGACCCTGGTGACGGAGCATCACAGCAGTTGGGATCAGATCTTACCACAGGCCGAGTTTGCGTACAACGATTCAGTGAATAGGAGTACATGCAAGAGCCCATTTCAGATTTTGTATGGGACACAGCCGAGAGGAGTGTCTGAGCTCAGGGAGTCAGAGCAGGCTGAGACTAGCAGCGCGAGGGCTGAAGAATTTGCAGGAGCCATGCAAGAACTTCATGCAGAAGTGAAGCAGCGACTGTAGAAGTTGAATCAAGAGTATAAGCGCAGAGCCGACCAGAGGAGGAGACGACTTCATTTCGAAGCTGGGGACATGGTTCTGGCGCACCTGAGGAAAGAAAGGTTCCCAAGGGGAACATATAACAAGCTCAATGCAAAATCCTAAAGAGATTTGGGGAAAATGCATACGAGCTTGAATTACCAGAAGGCATTGGGATATCTCCGATATTCAACATTTTGGATTTATACCCATACAAGGCTGACGAAATAAACACTGGAACGGGCGAACCAGTGGTTCAATGGCAGAAACAATTACCAGTTGCACAGAAACCTCAGATAGAATGCATACTGGATAAAAGATTGGGGACGAAGACCCGGAGAAAACAGTATTTTGAATACCTGGTGAAGTGGAAAGATCACCCAGTGGAGGACGCCAGCTGGGAAACTGAAACAATGATTCAGAAGCAAGGGCACACCATACAGGATCTCATGGACAGGAGCCCATGAAATCTTTTTGAGCCGAGGAGTATGATGCAGGAGCATCCGCACCTCGTCATGCGAGGCTGCATTTAGAGAAAGGAAAGGACCGCAGGGTGACACCAACATCACGGTTTAGACCATTTTTGATGAGCGTCGTCGTTTACATAAAAGCCTCCATATATAGGCGTACTTGTATACTGAAATAGACCGCGAGCAGATAAGCTCTCGTCCTTGTGCAGCAGAGGCACTTATTAGATTTAATGCAGAGAGAGTAGATTTAGTGCAGGTAGATAGGACCATTAAGTTTAGATTTGACAATTTAGATTTTAAGAGGGAAATGAGATAAAGACACCCTCCTTTGTATCATTTGAGTAGTAGTAGAGTCAGTATCAGCATTAGCATCAAGGAGAAGGGAGGAAAACAGACAGAGAGCTAGTGGAAAATCCCCATGTACAGATATTGAATTAATAGAGGAACTTGATTCAAATTTCATGGTTGTGATTATTCTCTGTATACTGTTATCCTTATGTTGTTGTATGCTTGCTTCTTGTTATGCTTTCATTATTTATGCTGCATATGTGATCTCATGGCAGATTAGGAATCTGGGGGAAAGGAGAGAATGAGGTTCAATTATCCCACTGATTGAACCGGAGATTCCTGCATAGAGTGCAGTTGAATTCTTCCGCATAGAGTGCGTAGAGGAGGTTCAATAGGAGAACTCTTATTCTCGTCCACTAGAAGTGACTAAGTTGAATCCCAACCATGGACGTGATTATCCTCTGTGTGTTGTTGGGATTATGCCTTAGCATTTTTGTTTCCGGTTATATCTTTCTTTCATATGCTGTGTACATGATCATGTGGAAGAACTAGCAGCCGAGCGTCTGAGAGAATGAGTTCAATTGTGCGTCGAGGAGGCTAAGCCGTTGAACTTTGGTTCTCTTTAAATCAGGGTCGTTTTGAGTGATTCGTTCCATGCGGGTGGGTGCAGGTCGGATTGAAGCCTCAGAAGCAAGTCTGAGAGGAGAGAGGCTGGAGTCCTATGACGGGGATAGTGCAGAGTCAGGAGGGACTTCAACCCTGGAAAGCATTGGAGGGCGAGTACAAGGAGCGTGTTCAAGAAATCCCTGAAAAGTCTGAGTGGTAAAATCCCTGGTGGGATAGCACCTCAGTTTCCACTTGCATTGGATGAAGGTGGAGAACGTAGAGGCTCTTCGAGAGAGGAAGAGAGTCGATGACTTGAATCGTCGTAAAAAATCACTGAGATCGCGACCTGACTTGTAGGTCAGATGCATCGGGAGTTCGCGACGGAAGATTCTTGTTTCTTATAGGGGAAGGTCACGAGGATGCGAAACGCGACATCCCGGAACGTTTGCATATTACACGTTGGTATTTGATGACGTGGCAAGTGATCTCGGGATATCGGATCTCGGGGGTTGGAGGCCTCAAAGTCTGGCCCCAGAAGTGACGAGTGGACGAGGTCGCGAGATCTCGAGTCGTCGGCACCTCGGGACTTCGGGTCTCAGAGGTTGGGTGTTCGGTGACATAAGGTCGCGAGTCGCGATAGTGCGAGGTCCCGACAAACAGAGATAGGGTCAACGTTGACTGGAAGTATCGGGTCTCGAAACCCGAGAATCAAATTCCCGGTCGCGGAATTCGTGAAGCCACGAGAACCGATCCTTTGTTAGATTAAACAAGCAAGGATCGTCGGAGGTAACTGTGGGAAAAGCCCTCCCGAGGGAGTTGGAAGAGTGTTGACTCTTCGGGCCGCGAGGAAAAGAAGGTCCTGGTGGAGTGACTGTGCCGTCGAGGGCAGAGTTGCGTCATAAAACAATAACATTACCATGTTGGAAACTATGAGGACCAATACATGAGATGGACCACACTGTGGCAAGAGATGGGCCAAGAAGTTCCAGATTTCACCAATACCTTCCATACCTTGTGCACCAAGTTGGGTATCAAAGACGTTGAATGACATTTGGTTTTGAAATACTGTGGGGCTCTACAGAGATACATCCAAACTTAAATGGATTTTCTAGACATATCATCACTCGATTTTGCTTATCAATATGTTGTTAAAATCAAGAAGAAGCTTAAGCACCAGAAAAAACAGTATTTCAGGTCTATAAATCCACAACAACCAAAGTATGATAAATACGACCCTAACAAACAGTCTCCCGAAAACCAATCCAAGCCACATGAAAATAAGGGTCACGAAAAGATGAAGGACACTTGAAAATTGTGTGATTTCCATAAAATCCCCTGGCACAACACCGATGAATGTCACTCAAAACAGTCATTGGTGGAAGATATCAAAGACAAGTAGTCGAACCATGATTCAGAATCTGATTCAAAAAATATTGATAGAAGACAAATCATCGATGCAAACCCCACTACTATTGCCACAACCACAAAAATTCAACTAGAGAACCCACAGATCCTAAAGAGGGGGAGCACCTTTTTCATTCATAGATGTGGGTGAAGGGGACCACGCTACATTCAAAATAACCTCATCTTAGCAGAGGTTTTCAAACAATTGCGATTGTCGACAACACCAAACCCGCAAACATACAACATTGGGTGGTTTCATCAGGGATGAGATCTTTGTGTCAGCGAATAATGTTGATTGTCATATGACATCCAACATTTTAAGGATGAGGTATTATGTAATGTTTCCCCATTGGATGTTTGTGATGTTCTCTTCCGACAACCATATATGTGGAAGCACCATGCTATCTACGAGTCTCAACCTTGTAGTGTCATTGTTACTCTAGGGGGTCATCTCTATAGGATAGCAGAGGTAGTTCCAACTACTGTCTCACCTAGACAATGTCGCAAGGTAGTATCTCATACTACAAAATTCATATTTTTCACAAACTTTTCAAAAGGTGAACAAAAGGATACTACAACCACTACGGCCTCGGCCGAATCACCTTCTATCCAATAGAAGCAAGCCAACAAGATTGCAACAAAGTGTAAATATTCCTTCTGCAAATAGGAATCTCATGTATCCAAACTTGTTTAAAAGGTCCAACCCTTCCGGCCACAGGTTTGTGACAACCTTCAACAAGCTAAGCAATGCAACTTCTCCAACACGGCAAGCAACTCATCAAGATGCAGATTCAACAAACACTTTTCCCTCTCACCCAGACACTCAAATCAATGGAGACTATTTATTCCTAAGGAAGTAGGATTGATCCATATGGATATCGGTGCCCACCCACCTTTTTGAACTATCTCAAAACATTTTTTTGGCAATTTTGGCAATTTACTATTTTAAGCAGTTTTTAACTTTCGGGGCCATTTTTAGGGCCTAAATGAAGGTTTTTCAGGATAGAGTTTCTCAATGATAGCTCAAGGATTTGATTGAGGCCCCAAAACGAATCTCCTTGAAGATACCTTTTCAACGAGCTATTGTGCACCCCAAACAGAGATCGTATGCCACAGTTACACCCTCGGGAAGTTCATACACCAAACTACGCAAAATAGGGTTCACAAAATTGTTGGTTTTTCATCTTTAGGGGTTAAGGTTTTGGATTTTATTTACGATAAAAATGGCCTAATTGTAAAATCATCTTCTTGCGAATGCGAGTAGAAGACACATCTCTTCTTAGAGATAAGCTACCACCATTATAGTGAGTCTTTCACTCCGTATTTTTATAGCCTCTGTACATTTTGGCTCATTAATAGAAAATTGTGTATTACTGTATCTCTGTGTTTATGGCTACATCTTTGATACATTTATGTTATATCATTTGATATCATATACATCTCTGTACATTGAATTATTATATCGCCACTCTCATTTCGTGCCAAAAATAATCTGGCTCACACATCCCCAATGAGTTCTATGGTAGTCAGAATTATTACGCTGCATTCATTTTCATATTATTTGTAAAATTTAATCCCCGCACTGAGGTCATTTTTCTTACAGGTTCAAGTATGTGGCCTCAAAATAAGAGAACAAGTAAGGTATATGGGACCGACGCCTCGGGTAGTGGCCAACAAATGGAAGGAAATCCATAAATAATTAGACCCACTTACAATGATACATTAGGAATCCTACTGAAGGATGATTAAACGTTGAAGTGGGGAGAAGTATACCACATGTTCAAAAAGTATAAATTCTCCTCTGAATATGAAGATCCAGAAGAACTTAAGGTGTTCAAGAACATCCGAAATTCAAGCATTTTTAGAGTAGAAGAACACTCGGTGGTGTTCCCATGTGTAGAATCCATCACATGTATTTTGAATAATATCGATATAAGTGGCAGATATATATGCAATTCTAGGAAGGACACCATAACTTCATTCAGACCTGAATATCTAGCCAAGTGTTATCACATTGAAAAGGGAAGTAAGAAGTTGGATAGTAAGCTTCTTAGTGAGTTTGAATACACGTCGAAGGACTTGTTTCCCAAATGGTATAGCACCGACATACAATTCAAATAAAGACCCAAAGGAGCATACCCCACAAGTTCCCTGAGAAGACCTTAATAGTACAAAGCAGCCATTTTGTATCGACTATATGGGAAACATGACACATTCCAGTTATCTTTATCGTATATGACTCTGATAGAATAATGCATAGATGAAGGAATAACAATCAATCTGGATGACATCCTATCTAAAAATATCATAGTGGTCATATCAACATTCAAAGGGGCCCAGCCCGAAATGTTTCCAATCTTTCACATGTCCTTGTACCTCTTGGACATTACGTGAACAACCCATAAGTAACCTAGGATGGGGTGGATCTAGAATCCATATAACCCGAAAAATCTTCTGTACTATAAAGTGCTATGGCAACACAAATACTGCACAAAATACTAGAAGATATGCAACCATTTCCTGTCTCCTTTATACAAGATTTTATTTTGCACTACTCCTCCTTACATGACTGATAAAGCTACCATGACTTGATGTTGTGAGAGAGTCTTAAAAAAACCCCAAAAAAACATCTCGTCTAATCACTTAGCCATTGTTGTTCATTGAAGTTTTTTGATTCATATTCTTACTTACTCCTGTTTTCTTCTTGTAGCTGAAGTTTTCTCACATAGTCTTATAAAATAATTAAAACCATTTCTCATTCTTCCTCATTTTACTTCAATTCTTCATATTTTTTTTTAATTAATTTTTTTTGGTATTTATATTAATAAATGTATATAGTTTTAATTATTAAAAATAAATGTGGCTTTAAAAAAATGACTTATTTATTTAAATTAATAAAACTAAAAAAAATTATCAAATTTAGAAGGTTAAAAACCTAAACTAACACTCATTTGAACACCTAAAAATAATAACTATATATAATGTCTAAAAGAAATTATACATTCTATAATTACTCTCATTCCTTATTTCAATGTAAATTTTGAATACTCTATTAAATAAGTTAAAAATAAGTAGCATGTACATTACGTAAAAAATGTAAATCACTTAAAAATAAGTCGCATATACATTATGTAAAAACTGTAAATAGTATATAATTTATATAAAGATCAAGTAAAAATGAAAATAAAGATCAACTATTCTGCTTCCCTGATGTAGTTCACATAAAGATCAAGTAAAAATAAAAATCAAAATCAAATAAACTTTGGTTGGGCATTTTTGCTCGTCAAGAGGATGAAATAGCATATGAAAAGGCCAACTTCAAGCTGAAACTGGGTGTCACCTGTTTCCTAAACATAAGTTCTATGTTCCTCTCTATATCACCACATTCACCATTATTGTTCTTGTGCGGGCTCGTATGAGAACTTAAATGGTCCCCTGAAGTCCTAAACCTCCTAAAGTCATAAGCCATTACATGTCTTGGCATCTAATTTCCTCGTTGTAATCGTGGCTGGGAATGTTCATGGGGCCTTCCTTCTTAGGTATTTTTAGCTTGAGGTTGGCCCTGTCATATGTTATTGCAGCCTCTTGACAAGCAAAAATGCCCAGCCAAATTTTATTTCCTCTTGTGTGGATCACAGCATCCCATCTACCATTTTCTTGAGCAACCTTCTTTGTAACGCGACTTGGACCGATGATGAGAAAATTCTTTGTAACGTGACTTAGAGAGATGGTGATCAGGACCCGACAATCTCTTTCCTCTTCCGCAGTTCTCATCTCCCCATCGACAGTTATTCTGAGCAGCAACTCCTTTGAAAGGCCACTTGGACCCATGATGATCAACATCGGGCAATTTATTGAAAATTTCATTCGAACCTTCCATCATCCTCACCTCCCTTAGCTACTTTTATGCTGCACAAATTATATACAAGTAGCAACAACCACTTTATAAAAGTGGTTGATATATCCTTAGGTCATTTTTCACTTTTCTAAATTATTGGGGTAGATCAGCTTATATCAACAAATTTAGAAAAATGATTGTTGCTAGTTGAGAGAGGACATACAGTGAGGAGACGAACATTAATATATTAATTAATTATTATATTAATGTAATAATATGTAATAAATATGTAATAATGTAATACAATAATGTATTATATTAATGTATAAATTAAATTATTGATTTACATTAGTGTACAATGTAAAGTATTAATTGATTACTACAATAATAAGGTAATGCATTAATAATACAATAAATACATTAAATGAATTAATAAATGCATTAATTAATTCATGTATTAAATGCATTAAAGTATATACTAATAAATGCTTTAAAGTATACACACTAATTAATTGATATATTAATAATGTAATGATACATTAATGTATTAATGTAATGCATAAATTAATGTACTAATTTACATTAGTGTATAAAGTAATGTATTAATAATGTATTGTATTAACTAATTTATATATTAATACATTAATAAAGTAGAAATACATTAATTTTAATGTCTTTAGTAAAATATTATTAAAGTATTAATACAATAACAACGCATTATTGATGATGATGATGATTAACATCCACTAAGACTAAATTGGTATATTGGACCTTAAGAGGGTAAGTGATTACTTGCGATTCTTTAGAATTTTGTTTATGTACTTGAAAAGCATTAAGAGAAGATTTCCAAGATCACCATACTTTTGTTTAGTTAAGAGGTTAGGAAGCTTGGTAGTGTAACAAATACTTTGAAAATGAGATCTAATATGGGTATAGGCTGGACAATCTAAGAGAAAGTGTTTTTCATATTCAACCTTCTTAGTGTCACAAAGGTGACACACTCTTTCATCTGTTGGCATTTTAGGAATTGACCAACACCTAGTTTCACTATGGAGCTCATGAGAATTTGTAACGTGTATCTTAGGAATGCTTATTTTTTTCTTTACACATGGAAAAACAGATAGATAATTTTGATCTTCTAGATTAGGGTTGATTACATCATTATAATACCTTAGTTTTTTTTTTCTTCTAACTCTTTATCACACCACATTTTCTCCTTAAATTTTAATCTGATGTTTTTCTTAATAGTATATTTATTATGCAAAATGGTGTCTTCCATGATTCCCCAATAGTTTATCTAAGACTGGGCATCTTTATGCCATCCTCGCTTGAGTCGATGGTGGTTATGACTCGATTCTGAAGCAATTTTAGGAAGCCTCTTGTCTTCCATGTTGTTTAACTTGTTCTTATACATTAGGTATCTAGTCAAAGCCATTCTTTCAATGGGGGGGAGGCTTTTTTCTAAGAGGAGGATGGGATAGGGCATATTTACTTTAATTTTGAGATTACAGGTTATCAAATTCTTTTGTATTTTCTCTTTCTTTCTCTAATTCACGAGAGATACTATAGCCCTAGACTTGACATCCATAAAGAATAAAAGGTGTATTAGGAGTCTCAAATAGGAGCTTCTTCTTATCCCAACTCCAAAGATCAGTTGATTTAGAATTGTTTTCAAACCCATAATAATCAATCCATCCCCCAATAATCCTTTTCTCAATCCTATAATTCCAATTGAGCTTGTGGTGAATATTAATTCCAAGATATTTGTATGAAGTCACTTCCTCCAAGTTTTTTTTTTCATATAAAAAGGTATCATAAGGAATCTTATTGTATTTAATCATCACGGCGTTAGTCTTATCAATATGAACAGTCATACCCATATTGGAGCAAAAATCCTCGAGGATTCTTAGCTAGTTTGCAAGATCATGGGGACTACTTGCCATAAGAACAATATTGTTGGCATAAACAAGAATATTGATGACTATACCAATGATATTATGGTCGACACAACCTACTTTTTCAAAGAAATCTTCTAGCTTGTCAATGTATATGACAAAAAGGCTAGCAGACAAGGGAGAACCTTGTTTGACTCTGATATTTCATTTAATCTCTTTTGACCAGCTCTCAGTGTTTTTAAACTTAGGATTAACATTCTCATGCATCCTTATTGAAACAACCCTCAACTCGAGAGGCACTTTTATTTCTTCCAACCTATTCTAAATTTATTTCCTAGTAACCATGTCAAAAGATTTTATAAAGTAAGAAAAACAACAAAAAAGATTGATTTTGGTATTGTGTAACTCCTCTGAAATGATCCTAAAGGTAACAAGATGGTCCAAAGTTGAATGATATCTCCTAAACCCAGCCTGGCCTTTAGATATTTTATCGTGACATTCTATCCAAAGGTTAATCTTCTTTTCCAAAATAATTCCATAGAGTGCTGCAAACCCCCTACTTCAGTAGGGTTCTGCGACCTCCCGGTCTCTAGATCATTCTCTTCCCTGAGACGAAATGGCCCTTTGGCTCCTACTGGAATCCTTTGGATGGATCCACAGGTCCCTTCGTCCTCTGGTACAATTCTTGAGAAAACCTGCGCGGGCCTCCTTTTCGTGTTTCGGGGTTTCGCAATTTCGCGAGCCGGGACTCCACATCTCCTGGCTCCTAGTCTCTCGAACACCCAAACCCCGAAATGACAAAATCTATCGTGACCACGTTTCTCCTTTCGGGATTTCAGAATTCACGATTTCGTGATTCCAGCGACAGACGGTTCTTGGTCCTTCAACCTCTCGGATCTCGAAATGTCGAAAAGGGCTTAATGGGCTTTAGATCCTCCCTTAGCCTCTGTCCATGTGGCCACAGCTCTGTGTCCATGTTCTTAACGCCAAAGTGCTATTGATTTTTGTGATTTAGGGAATCGCGATGCAAGCGCTCCCTAGTTCTCTATCTTTCAAAATCTTGGTTCACGAAATGTCGAACTGGCTTGACGTTCGCTCCTTTGGGGTTTTGCGATTCAGGGAATCACGATGCAAGGGTCCCTCCTTTCCTCTTTCGAACCCCTGCTGGCCGAAATTCCGAAATGGTAAAATACCGAAATGTCTCAGGAATTTATCCTCCGGTTTTTTTTTGTGAATCACAACTTCGGGTTTCACTATTTTAGGAAATCCAATTGCAAGGGATATCTCTGCCCCTTGGAACCCTAGGTGGCCAAAATGCCTAAATTCTAAAAGGGCTAATTGAGACTTTTACCGAAAAGGAATTTCGGATTTCGCGACTTTCGGGTCCTGATGCAACTTCTTTGACTCTTCAACTTCTGAAACCCAAAATACCGGGAACTAGAACTTCAAATGTCAGCCATCCCGTACCTTCACTCTTCGAGCCCCTGGTTTCTGAAACTATGAAATATAGAAATACCCTGGCATTCTATGAACGACTCACAACAATCCCTAGGATCGACGGTTCCGATCGAATTGTGATTTTGCTATTTCACAGTTTGAGATTCTGAAAGATAAGAGTCTCTGTATTTCCAACTCGCGGTACCCGAAATCCCAAAATGGGTGTCGAGAAACTCTCGCTGCTAATCTCCTCATAGATCCACCTAATCCAACGGCCTGTGGGGTTTCAGTATTCCTCCTTGAGGACTCTCCACCATCCATTCAAATCTTTGAACTCCCCTCACTTGGATCTACGCAGCGTTAAGGTCCACGCTCCTTCTTCCAATTGGATGATCCATGGGAATATCCACAGTGATTCGACGCTTGGCGATGTTCTTCCTCTTGAGCTTTTACTCAATTCTGACTTAGAGGATTGTCTAATTCTAAGATGACTCAGCCTTCGTTCCTTCCAAAGAATGAATTCTTGGTCTCAACAACACCTTTCGAAGTGTTATCCCTCCTGAGCTTTGTCTAGTTCAGACTTTGATCTCCTGCACACTCCTTGCGTCTGAGGGATTCGATGATTCAGATCCAAGGGGTTTCTCACAAAGAAATTCCTCTTGATCTCTTGGTGTTCTCTCTTCTCTCGATGCACACCTTCCAGAGCTTCAATGAAGAGAAACAATTGAAACTGCTAAAAATCTTACAGTGATATTCACTTGTTTATAAAACATAAAATAACAGGAAAATGCACACAGTCCAAACACCATACATTTGGATCAACTTTCCATTTTGTTATATTCAAACGTTCCCAATGGATACATAAACATACAAATTATAGTAGTGCAAAAATTGAGATTTTTTGCTCCGATGCAGTTCTCTTACAACTAACTTTTCTTTGTATTCCAGCTCTCTCTTCTAACTGGATGCGTCAACTTCTACATAACTCAAAGATGTTTTTAGGGTTTTCCTGGCTACTTGCCACTCTAAGATTCACACTACACTATCTTAGTTCAGTCGCATTCCAAAGCCGAAGTGGAAACTCCTGCTCTGTTCACAATTTTCAAAACGTGCCTCAAAGGGTAAATTTCGGCATCGGTTCAAGCATGCCTCCAATGGTGAATTATGGCGTTGAGTGAAGCGTATTTCAAAATCGAATGCAACTATCAACGTTGAATTTATGGAATAATTCACATGTGTTGAGTGGTCTTTCCTCTGCGCGCTTGCCAACGATGCTCCTGCATCATACTCCCCTTGACAAAAATTCATGGACTCCTGTCCATGAGCTCTTCTATGGATTTTCTCTACTTCTAGATAGCAGCTTCATTTTCCCAACTAGCATATTCTATTGGGTGTCCCTTCCATTTGACCAGATACTCAAAATAATTCTTCCTCTTGGTCTTTTTGCCAATCCTTTGATCTAGAATTTTCTCCATCTACAGCTTTTCTGCCACAGGCATCTGTTTCTCCCACTGAAATTTTCCTTGATCTTCTGACCTTTCTGTGTCATCTTCCCTGTAAGGGTATAGGTCTGAAACATTGAATATGGGTGAACTTCCCACACCATCTGGAAGATCGATCTCATAGGCATTTGCATCAAACTTCCTCAAGATCTTACAGGGTCCTATCTTTTTCATCTTCAACTTGTTATATGTTCCCCTAGGGAACCTTTCCTTTCTGAGATGTGCTAAAACTTGATCTCACACTTCAAATTGAAGTTCCCTGCGATGTTGATCAGCTCTGTGTTTGTATTTATGATTAGAACTATGCAATTGTTCTTTGATCCGACCATGGAGTCTTTGCATTTCAGCAGTAAAATCCTCTGCTCCAACGCTTCTGATCTCTCCCTGTTCCAAGTCCCTTAACTCAGACGCTCCCCTCGGTTGCATTCCATATAGTATTTGGAATGGGATCCTTCTAGTGGTTCTGTTTAGTGAGGCATTGTATGTAAATTCTTCTTGTGGTAGAATCTGATGACACTGGTTATGGTGTTCAGTAACCAGGCTTCTCAATAATTTTCCCAAACTTCTATTTACCACCTCAGTCTGCCCATATGTGTGAGGGTGATAAGTTGAGCTGAAGGAAAAATCTATCCCCATATTCTTCTACAATGTCCTCCAAAAGTGACCAACAAATTTTGTGTCTCTATCTGAGACAATGCTTCTGGGTAGGCCGTGAAGTCTCACAACTTCTCTGAAAAACAGATTTGCAACATGTGTTGCATCACTGGTCTTATGGAATGGGATGAAATGTGCCATCTTTGAAAACCTATCCACCACCACAAATATGGAATTGAATACCCTTTGTGTTCTTGGCAATCCCAACATGAAATCCATGCTTATTGCATCCCAAGCCCTGTCTGGTATTGGAAATGGTTGATACAATCCATTGTTCTGCCTTTTTCCCTTTACATGTTGGCAGATTCTACATATGTTCACCAACTTTATCACATCTGTTCTCATACCTGGCCAATAGTATGAGCTTCTCAACTGTGCAAACATTTTATCATGGCCGAAGTGTCTAGCCAATCCTCCACTATGCTTCTCCTTCAAAAGGTTGTCCCTCATTGAGCATCTTGGTATGAACAATTGATTTCCTTTCAACAACAATCCCTCCTAAACCATATACTCTATCCACTGACTTCTATCACTCAGTACAGGGCTTGTACATGCTTCGTAGGCCTCCTTGAAATCTATATCATCACAATACATATCCTTAAGGTGTTCAAACCCCAAGGTCTTCACCTGGAATTCCTACAGAATTAAACATCTCTTGCTTAACGCATCAACAACTTTGTTAGCATTCCCAACAATATGTTTTATGACAAAAGTAAAATTTTGCATAAATTCAACCCATTTTGCATGTCTCTGATTCAGTTTTTCTTGTCGGGCTATGAATTGTAAAGCTTGGTTATCATTGTATAGGAGAAACTCTTGCGGGACAAGATAATGCCTCCATTTCTTCAAAGCTTGAATTATGGCATAAAACTCTTTGTCATATGTGGATTATTTCCTCTTAGTCTCATTCATATTCTCACTGAAATAGGTAACAGGTCGATTGTCCTAACTCAGAACTGCTCCTATTGCAACTCCACTTGCATCACATCTTACCTGAAATGTATTTTCGAAATTCAACAACACCAGAACTCGTCATTCTATTACCTTCTCCTTTAGTATATTTAAGCTCCTTTCATCCTCCTCTATCCATTTAAAAGACTTGTGTCGCTTCTTTACTGTATCCATCATGGGTGCACAAATCCCACTGAAGTCTCTAATAAATTTTCTATAAAAACTTGCTAAGCCATGAAAGATCCTTACCTCGAACATGCTCCTTGGTGACGACCATTCTCTGATCACTTTCACCTTCTCTGGATCCATCTTAAGTTCATTCGAAGAGATCATGAAACCCAAATAAATGAGTTATGTCTTCATAAAAGATGATTTCTTCAAATTGATCAACAACTTCTCCTGTTGTAGCCTCCCCATTACTAGCGTTAGGTGCCTCAAATGCTCCTTTTTAGTCTTGCTAAAAATCAGTATATCATCCAGATATACAACCACGAACTTGCCAATGAAATCTTTTAGAATTTCATTCATCAACCTCATAAAAGTACTCGGGGCATTCGTTAAGCCAAATGGCATAACTAGCCACTCATACGGACCTTCATTCGTCTTAAAGGTTGTTTTCCATTCATCACCTTCTCTCATCCTGATATGGTGATATCCACTTTTCAGATCTATCTTGGAAAAGAAATTTGCTCCACTTAAGAAATCCATTAAGTCGTCTATTCTCGGTAAAGGAAATTTGTGACTGATGGTGATCTTGTTTATGGCTCTCGAGTCTGTGCACATTCTCCATCCTCCATATTTCTTTGGGATTAACACAGTTAGTACTGCACATGGGCTCAAACTTTCTCTGACCAAACCCCTATCCAACAATTCCTGGACTTGGTTCTTCACCTCCTCATTTTCTCGAGGTGTTAATCTATACGCTGCCTTGTTTTTCATGCTTTCTCTTGGTATTATGTCGATATGATGACTGATACTCTTGATGGGTGGAAATGAGTTTGGAAATTCATCCACCACTATATTCACAAAATTATCCAGCATCTCCTGAACTTCTTTAGGTAAATCATCCATTGATGTACTCGTAAGGATGACTCTAGGCTTCCTCACCATAGCAAACTGCATCTCCTATTCTTCCTTGACTTCTTTCAAGAGTTCCTTCCCACTCATGATAAGTATGCTTGTGCTGGCTTCCTATTTCTCTCTCTTCTCCTCCATTGGCAGTAACATATGCGTCCTACCATTCTTCTCCAATGTATATGTATTTTTCCTCCCATCATGAATGACATTTCTGTCAAACTGCCATGGTCTTCCCGACAGAATATGGCATACGTCCATGGGAATTACATCACATAGGATTTCATCCCTATATCCTCCTATTTTAAGTTCAACCAGACATTATTTAGTGATCATTACCTGTTGTCCTTTTTGCAGCCATGAGACTTTGTATGGCCTTGTATGTATAGTTGTCTTCATCTCCAATTTATCCACCATCTTTGTGGATACTAGGTTTTCAGTAATCCCATTGTCAATGATCACCTTGCATACTTTTCCCTTAATCTTGCAAGCTATCTTGAAGAGACTATTTCTCTACACTGGATTTTCAAATTCTGCCTCTGTTTTTAAGAGAACTTTTCTCAACATCAGGGATGCTCCATCCTCTTCTCCTTCTACCTCAACATCTCTTCGTTGTGATTATGAAATGTGGGCTTCTCCTCTTTCCTTCTTCTTCTCGGGACATTCCCAAGACATGTGCCCTACCTTTACATAGTTATAACACCTTACTCCTCCTCTACCTCTTCCTCTAGAAGAGTTTCTTCCACCACTTTGTCTTCTTCATGAAATTCCTCCTTGTTCTGAGTGATTGTGTGATTTCTCAGCCTCATCCTTAGACTAATGTGATCTATCATGGTTAAATCCCTTACTTTTTCTTGGGATCGAGCCTTTACCTCTTCCTCATTGGTTTTGTTTTCTAGCCAGCTTCTCCTCTACCTTCAGTGCAAACTGATAAGCATATTCCACTATCCTCACTGACATCATGCTAAGTTTATCCTGAATTTTATATCTCAATCCATTTAGATATTTGACGACTCTTTCTTCATCTCTCTCCCATTGTCTAGTTCTGATGTTCAGTCGGTAGAAATCCTCGGTGTACTCCTTGATTGTCATCCCTTTCTGTCTCAGGTTCTGTAGCTTCCTGAAAAGATTGATCTAGTAGTCTTTGGGTATGAACTTAGCCTTCAGTTTGGCTACCATCCTGTCCCAACTCTTTATCCTCTATTTTCCTTTATTTCTCCTCTCAGCCTGTGGTTCATCCCACCACATTGCTACATGCCCTTTTAGCTGGGTGACTACCTGCATCACCTTCTTCTCCTCATCGACATATTCATATTCGAAGTGTTTGTCCATGGACCTTATCCAGTCCAAAAGTTCTTCAACATCTAGATTTCCCTCATACATGGGGACCTCTATCTTAACTCTGCATCCCAATCTAGCAACTTCTCTCAACAAACATTCTTCTATAGCATCCTCTCCTGTAGCTTCTTCAACCTCAACCTCTTCTCTTTCTACATCACTGACATCCCCAACGTCAGATTCTCTTCTTTGTGTTGCTTCCATTGTTTCCAATTAGGTGTGAAGCTCTCGCATCTCCCTCTCTACAACACGGTTGGCTAAAGGTGGCTCTCATTTTCTTGGTGGAATTATGTCGACTGTCTATCACACAAAGAGTACAACTTCGAGTTATCTGTCTCCTTCTTTTCCTTCTTCGCCTGAAGTCTACAAACGAAAAACTAATGCTCTGATACCACTTGATGCAGACCCCCTACTTCAACAGGGTTTTGTGACCTCCCGGTATTTGGATTGTTCTCTTCCTGAGCTGAAATGGCCCTTCGGCTCCTACTAGAATAATTTGGATGGATCCACAAGTCCCTTCATCCTGTAGTACAGGTCTTGAGAAAACCTATGTGTGCCTCCTTTTCTTGTTTCAAGGTTTCACAATTTCACGAGCCAGGACTCCATGTCTCATGGCTCCTAGTCTCTCGAACACCCAAACCCTGAAATGACAAAATCCACCGTGACCACGTTCCGCCTTTCGGGATTTCGGAATTCACGATTTCGCGATTCCAGCAACAGACGGTTCTTGGTTCGTCAACCTCCCGGGTCCCGAAATGTCGAAAAGGGATTAACGGGATTTGGCTCCTCCCTTAGCCTTCATCCACGTGACCACAACTTTGTGTCCACGCGCTTAACACCGAAGTGGTATTGATTTTTTTGATTTGGGGAATTGCGATGCAAGCGCTCCCCAATTCTCTATCTTTCAAAATACTAGTTCACGAAATGCCAAACTAGCTTGATGTTCTCTCCTTCGGGGTTTCACTATTCGGGGAATCACAATGCAAGGGTCCCTCCTTTCGCCTTTCAAACCCTCGGTGGCCGAAATGTCGAAATGGAAAAATGCCGAAATTTCCCGGCGTTTTATCCTCCGGGTTTTTTTGTGAATCACAACTTCGAGTTTCACGATTTCGGGAAATTTGATTGCAAGGGATATCTCTGACCCTTGGAACCCCTAGTGGCTAAAATGTTGAAATGCCAAAAGGGCTGATTGGGACTTTTACTGAAAAGGAATTTCGGATTTCGTGACTTTCAGGTCCTGATGAAAGTTCTTTGACTCCTCAACTCTTTAAACCCGAAATGATGAAATATCGGGTACTGAAACTTCACAATTCAGGCCTCTTGTCCCTTCACTCTTCAAGCCTCTAGTTGCCAAAATGACGAAATACAAAAATACCCTAGCGTTCGATCAATAGCTCGCAACAATCCTTGGAATCGAAGGTTCCGATTTAATTGTGATTTCGCGGCTCGGGATTCTGAAAGACAAGAATCTCCGTCTTTCCAACTCGCGGTACCCATAATCTCGAAATGGGCATCGATAAACTCTCACCGCTAACCTCCTCGCAGCTCCACCTGATCCAATGGCTTGTGGGATTTTGGTGTTCCTCCTCGAGCACTCTCCACCATCCGTTTAGATCTTTGAACTCCCCTCACCTGGATCTATGCAGCGTTAAAGTCTGCACTCCTTCTTCTAATCGGATGATCAACGAAAATTTCCACAGTGATCTGACACTCGACGACGTTCTTCCTCCTGAGATTTTACTCGATTTTGACTTAGAGGATTTTCTAAGTCTATGATGACTCTGCCTGCGTTCCTTCCAGGGAATGAATTCCTGGTCTCGACAACACCTTCTGAAGTGTTATCCCTCCTAAGATTTGTTTGGTTCAAACTTCAATCTCCCGCTCAATCCTTGTGTGTGAGGGATTCGATGATTCAGATCCAAGGGGTTTCTCACAAATAAATTCCTCCTGATCTCTTGGTGTTCTCTCTTCACTCGATTCACACCTTGCAGAGCTTCAATGAAGAGAAACAATTGAAACTGCTATAAATCTTACAGTTCTATTCACTTGTTTATAAAATAGAAAATAATAGGAAAATGCACACAGTCCAAACAACATACATTTGGATCAATTTTCCATTTTGTTATATTCATAAATTCCCAATGGCTACATACACATACAAATTACAGTAGCGCAAAAATTGAGATTTTCTGCTCCAATGCAGTTCTCTTACAACTAACTTTTCTTTGTATTCGAGCTCTCTCTTCTAACTGGATGTGTCAACTTCTACATAACTCAAAGATGTTTTTAGGGTTTTCCTGGCTACTTGCCTACTCTAAGATTCATCCTACACTATCTTAGTTCAGTTGCATTCCAGAGCTGAAGTGGAAACTTCTACTCTGTTTACAATTTTCAAAACGTGCCTCAAAGGGTAAATTTCGACATCGGTTCAAGCGTGCCTCCAAAGGTGAATTCTGGCATTGAGTGAAGTGGATTTCAAAATCGGCTACAACTGTCAACGTTGAATTTTTGGAAGAACTCACACGTGTTGAGTGGTCATGCCTCTGCGCGCTTGCCAACGATGCTCCTGCATCATAAATCTTGGCTAAAATTGAGCTAATCATAATGGTCCTATAATTAGAGGGAATGTTTCTATCTCCATTTTTAAAAATAGGAACAATGAGGTTTTGCATCGAGGCTTTAGGGAATCCCTCCTTGACTACTAAATTGAAGAGCTTGTGTATGCGAGGAATAAGGATTGGCCCTTTGATTTTAAAAATTTCATCCTCGTAGCCTTCAATGTCCTTAGCTTTCCCATTTGCAAGTCCCTTAACCCCGAACTCTATGTCATCTATAAAAAAAATATTCCTTTGTAGGGACAATAGGAATGGTGTCCATGGAATTAGAAAACTCATAAATACTTTTAAGGTAGGAATTCCAGTCCCTTAAAGGAATCCTATTATTTTCTTTAGTATTGCAGTTTATAATTTGGCTCTAGAACTTCTTAGGATCTAGCCGATATAGTTTTGAAAATTGTTCTTTCCTTTTATTGATATAGTGCCTTTTTTTTTCCTTTTAATTGGAGATTTGTACATATTGATCTTATCAATTTTTAAGGAGTCATTAGAAGCACCCCTAATGGATTTCCTAGAATTTTTACATTCTTTATCATACCAAGCGTTGGTCATTCTATTATTCTTTTTATAGGACACCTTGAAAGAGAACTTGTTAGTGGAAGTGGAAAGGGTAGTTGTAAAAGTATGATAGTGTTCTTCAATGTTGTCCTTATAAGTTAGGATATTTAATTTACTATTTAAATCCTTTAAGAAAATGTCAATTTTGCTTTTTTCAAAGCCCAAATTCCTTTGATTATCGGAATTATCTTCAATGGTGGTCATATACATGCAAAAGTTTAGAGTTAGGGTTAAAGGTTTATGATGAGAGTGAGGTTGATGGTCATTTAAAATGTCAAAAGTTGTTATTTGGTTGGAAACGGGGATATCAAATATCACATAATATACAACACTACTACCTAGCCCATGAATACAAGTCATGTGGTTGGAGTTTGGCCACTTTATTACTCCATTTGAAATTATTAGGTCTTGAGAGCTGCAGAGATTGACCAACTCAGTACCAAATAAATTCTCAATTAGGTCTTCAGAGCTTCTTTTGTAGCTATTAGATAAAATAAGGCTCTCATCTAGCCATAAAGGATTATGGCTGGAATCAATACTTAAAAGAGTAGCTTGTTTAGTTGCAATCCTAGCATTAAAGTCTCGTAGTAGGAGGATATTACCTTCCTTTTTCAAACTATAAATATCTTGTTCTAAATTATTATAGGGATATTTGTAATGCAATGTATACATTAAAGTATTAATAGATTAATGTATAATGTATAATGCAACATATTAAACTATTAATACATTAATATTGTAATGTATTAATTACATTAATATATTAATACTTAGTAATTAATAGATTGCTAAAGTATGAATACACTAATAAAATAACACATTAATAATATATTATTAAAGTAATAATACATTAATAAATACATTATTAAAGTATTAATACATAAATAAATACATCATTATTTCTTATGGTCATGACTATGAATGACATTAATGCATTATTATACATTGTAGTGTATTAATTTAATGAAGTAATACATTAATACATTTTTAATAAATACATTACTACAGTATTAATATATTGACACATTAATAATTTAGTTATACATTACGGTATTAATTAATTTATACATTAATAAATTATAAATTAATAAGTTACTAAAGTAGAAATACATTGACCTTAGAATATTTAGTAAAACATTTTTAAATATTAATACATTAACAATACAATAAGTTTTTAATGTATCAATTTAATAAAATAATACAATCATATATTTTTAATAAATGCATTACTAAAGTGTTAATATATTAAAATATTAATAAAGTACTACATTGATAAAATGGTAATACATTGACCTTAATGTATTTATTAAAACTTTATTAAAGTATTAATACATTAACAATACATTATTACATTACTTTAATGTAATGTATAAATTAAAGTATTAATACATTAATGTAAAATGTAACATATTAAAGTATTACTACATTAATGATGTAAAATATTAATTAATATATTAATACATTGTTAGTTAATACATTGATAAGGTATGCATACACTAATGAAGTAATGCATTAAATTAATAGATTATTAAAGTACTAATATATTAATAAATACATTATTAATGTATTAATACATTAACAAATATATCATGGTTTCTTATGGTCATGACTATGAATGACATTGAAACACTAATAAAATAATACATCATTAAAGTAAAAATACATTACTAAGGTATTAATACATAAATACATAAATTTAATGTATAAATTAATGTATTAATTTACATTAATGTATATTATAATGTATTAATTAATTAATACATTAATAATGTAATGTATCAATTAATTAATACATTGATACAATAATGTGTTAATTAATTGATACATTAGTAATGTAATGTATTAAATAATTAATGCATTGATAAAGTAATGTATTAATTAATTAATACATTGCTAAAGTTATTAATACATTACTAAAGTAATAATACATTAATAAATACATTATTAAAGTATTAATACATTAATATGTTAGTTGACAATGACCATGGTTGACCATGACCATGGTTAACTTTGGTAGACCTTAATTCACTTTGGGAAGGAAAGGTTGACTATGGTTGATGGTGGTTGACCAGGACGATGATTGACTACTTTTGACGAGCGATTTTAATGGTCGACCATGCCCATAGTTTACCTTCATTGACCATGTGGATCTCATTATGGTGGGCCATGTTGATTGTGTTTAACGATAGTTTACTATGGCTCTAGTGCATTGCAATGTTGATAATGTTTTGGTTGCCACATTGCAACATCAAGTTTTGTTTGTCACTTTGTGACATAATCTTTTGTTCATAAGATCACATCGTAATGTTATGGTCATCAAATTATGACGAAGGGTTTTTGTTGGTCACATTATGGCGTTGGAATAGGTTTTTTATAGTTCGATAATGGCTTGTGTTCGTCATATTGTGACATCGAAAACTGTTCGTCTCATTGCAATTTTGGTCTATGTTTGTCACAGTCCCACATTGGGTTGTGTACATCATATTGTGACCATGGGTAGTGTTCATCCCATTGTGACATTTGGAAATGTTTGTCACAATGCGACATTAGGATATGTGAATCACATTGCAAAGTGAGGATATGTTCATCGCATTGCGACAACAAGGATATATTTGTCACATTGAGATGTCCATTTAAGTTCATCACATTGTGACCACATGGCTATGTTCATCGCATTAAAACTCGTGTTATACATTATTAAAGTATTAATACATTATTACATTAATTGACAATGACCATGGTTGGCCATGACCATGGTTAACTTTGGTAGACCTTGGTTGACTTTGGGACTGAAAGGTTGATTATGGTTGATTGTGGTTGTCCTTGACCATGGTTGATTGTGGTTGACTATGGTTGATTGGGGTTTTTTATCGTCGACCATTCCCATGGTTGGCCTTTTTTGACAATGTGGATTTTATTATAGTGGGCCATGTTGATTATATTTAACCATAGTTTAATATGGCCCTATTGCATTGCAATGATCATCATGTTTTGGCTGTCACATTGTGACATTAGGTTATGTTTATCACATTGTGACATAGAATTTTATTCATCACATCACATCATAAGGTTATTCTCATCAAATTACGATGAAGGGTTTTTGCTTGTCACATTATAGAATTGGAATATGTTTGTGATAGTGTCATAGTGGGTTATGTTTGTCACATTGCAACATCAAGAAATGTTCATATCATTATAATTTTTCTTTATGTTTTCCACATTCCCACACTAGATTGTGTACATTACATTGTGATAATGGCTTATGCTCATCCCATTACGGCATCTAGGAATTTTTGTCACAATGCAATTTTAGTATATGTGCATCATATTGCAAAGAGAGGATATGGTCTTCACATTGCGACGATAGGGATATGTTCATCACATTGATACATCCATTTATTTCCATCACATTCCAACCACAGGGATTTGTTCATCCCATTGTGATGATAATGCTATCTTCGTCTCATTGCGACGATAAGGCTATGTTCGACACATTGCGACAATATGCTTATGTTCCTCACATTACGATGATGGGTCTATGTTCATCACATTTTGATGACAAGGATATGTTTTACACATTGCTACATTACCTCGATTGTGAAACTACTATGTTCATCACATTGCAACATTACTATGTGCGTCATGTTGCAACGTCTAATTTTGTTTGTCAGATTGCAAATTTAGGTTATATTCATCACATAAGGTTTACCATTAACTTAAATATGGTTGAATGTTGTTGACGAAGATAAAGAGTATGGTATAATATAGTTGACCTTGCAATGGTTGTCTATGGTTTTCCAAGGTTGACTATGGTTAAGTATGGTTGAGCTTGATGTGGACCAAAGTTTAGTAAGGTTTCTCATGGTTGACTATGGATAGTGAGGGTTGTGTAAATTACATTGCAACAATGGGTTATGTTCATCACATAGTCACATTTGGAAATGTTTGACACATTACGATGATGAAATATTTGTGTTAGATTGCGACGATGAAGATATGTTCATCACATTGCGACGAGAAGGCTACATTTGTAACATTGTGACGACAATGATATATTCATCACGATGCGATAATATGCTTATGTTTGTCACATTACATCAACGAGTCTACATTCAACATGTTGTGATGGGAAGGATATGTTCGACACATTGCAAAATTACCTAGATTGGGATGATATTAAGTTAGTGAGATTACAACATTACTATGTTTTTCATGTTGCAATGTTTGGTTTTGTTTGTCATACTACAACGTCACATTATATTCATTACATAAGGTTCCTAATTACCTTAATAACTATGGTTGTCTACTGTTGACCATGATCAAGAGTATGGTTTAATATAGTTGAACTTGCCCATGGTTTTTTATGGTTTTCCATGGTAGACTATGGTTAACCACAGTTGAGCTTGACATGGACCAAAGTTTAGTAAGGTTTCTCATGTTTGACTATGAATGGTGAGGGTTGAAAATGGGTGACCATGCCCATGGCTTATATTTGAAGGCCATGTGGCTCTGATTATGTTCGACCATGTTGATTATGCTTAACCATGGTTTACTATGCCACTATTGCATTGCAATGTTGATTAGGTTTTGTTCGTTAGATTGTGACATTAGTATTTGTTCGTCACATGACATCGTAAGGTTATTGTCATCACATTGTGATGTAGGGTTTTTATTAGACACATTATGTCATTACATTCTCACATTTGGTTATGTTCATCACATTGTCACAGTTGGAAATGGTCCTATAATTTCAATGTTGGTATATCAATGTCACATTCCAACATTGGGTTGTGTACATCACATTGCGACATTGGGATATGTTCGTCACATAGCGACATTTGGATATTTTTGTAGCATTATGAATATGAGATATTTGCATCACAATCTAACGATGAGGCTATGTTCATCACATTGCAACGACAAGGATGTGTTCATCATATTGTGACAATATTCTTATGTTTGTGACATTATGATGGTGTGGCTATGTTCATCACATTGCGATGATGGGGCAATGTTGGACACATTGCGACATTTCTATGTTTGTCATATTGTAACACTACTATGTCCATCACATTGCAACATTACTATGTTTATCACACTGTACCATTCATTTTTGTTCATCAGATTGCAACGTCGGGTTATGTTCATGACCTTAAAAGGTTGATTTATGTTCGACACATTACGTAAAGGAAGTTTTGGCCAATTGCTTTAGAAAATAATCTTTTTTTTTCCTTTCTCACTATCTATTAATACATTAATAACACCCTAAATATTACTACATTAAATATTATTACCCTAACTATTAATACATTATTAATACCCAAACAAAAATTTCCCCTTATCACTAACTATTATTAATACCTTAACTACTAATATATTCAGAAAACATTATTACATAAAGTAATAATAGATTACTAAAATATTAATACATTAATAAAAAATTATTATATAAATGTAGTAATGCATGAATACATTATGTAGTAATACATTAATAAGTTATTATTAAACATTAATAAAACATTATTACTAATGTAATAACCTTATCCCTAGACCTATCTAGGTAATTGTAACGACCCTAGATTATTAATTATAATTAATTTATTAATGTAATCCTAAAAGATTAGCTAAACTGTATTTATGTCTTAAAATAA
Organism: Picea engelmannii; assembly: GCA_009831015.1. NCBI lineage: Eukaryota > Viridiplantae > Streptophyta > Pinopsida > Pinales > Pinaceae > Picea > Picea engelmannii. Next base: position 211,027 of record ML778974.1, read on the forward strand.
CATTTCTAATTGGTTATTATTAAATAGTGTTCATGATGGTTAATGATTGATTAATTATTAATTAATCCATTAATTAATAAAGTATTAAATTAATGGTGGATAATATGATATAATATTAAATTGGGTTACGTATCCCACAAGGGATAACGTATTCAATACATTAGGATAAGTAATGAAGGAGGGATAAGGGTATTAATGACGGAGGGATAAGGTGTAATAAAGTAGTTAGGTAGGAGTTAATGTAGGGAAGGCAGTGAAGGAGGAATAAGGGGGGGGAATGGAGTTGAGAGGGGATTCATTCTATGAGAGGGGAGAAGGGATTTTGGGAGAGCTCTGAGTATTGGACAAAGGGAGGAATTTACAGTGCACCGGGGGGTTGCTGGAGGTTTTGGCCTCGGAGGGCTAGGATATCCGTTGATATCCTAGGGCTAGAAGCTAACTAGTCGGCAGGGAGGTTGGTTTTGGGTGGCGTCCTAAAGAAGCAAGCTAAGGAAGCAAGCTACGGATAGCATCAGAGTTAAGGTATTTAAATTCAAATTCATGGATTGTTTACTTAGATTTATTACTCATTGACAAATTTTACTTGCGTAAGTGTTGAGAAAATTTTGAAAATTTTATTTCCTTATAAAGCTTATAGAAATTACTGTACATTTGGTAGAAATTTTAAATGTTAATTGAAATCCGGTCTTTACAGTAATTACTGGATTAATAATAATGTGATAATACATTAATACATTATGTTAATGTATAGGGAATTAACATGGTATTGTTATGATAATAATACTTATTATATGATATTAATTTTTTATTAATATAATTTTTAGGGTATTAGGAGGACTTTTTTTTCACACAAAAAAAATAGATCCACTGTTATTCTATTAGAATCAAGTGTTCTTTCAATATTACAAAAAATATCTATAAGATCAATAGTTACTAATATCTCCTCAAAATCTTGATATGTTGATATATACTTTTGAGCAAGTTTCTAGAGAGTTCCTATTGACAGTTGTCAATTGCTTTACATATCATATTCTTACTTATCAGAAAAATAAAAAGTAAACATCCTTCTATTTTCTAGTTACATTGGAATGCAACATTAGAAAATAAAAAAAACTATTAGTATTTCAAACATTTTCTTTGAAGATCTCCTCATAAAAAAATCAACCCATGGGGCTGTCCAAAGATTTTTTGGAGAGTTGATCTTCCACTGTGTTGAATTCTCTATGGATATGCATGAAGGGAGTTCCTTGAAAACTGTCCTTTAAGCATTTAATTTGTTCTTTCCAGCTGTGTAGATAAATTATGTTCATATTTAAGTAGTCATTAATCCAATCAATAGTGACTTTGGAGTCACCAACTACCATCAAATTTCTTATGGATAGTCTCTATGAAAAGAAAAGAAGCCCCCAAAGACCCAAAATTTCATCCTTCATATTATTACCTTTTCCTCCTGTAAAGTGTGCTTTATAACTATGATCAACACTTAATTTTATGAAAATTACAACACCACAAATGTCATTCACATTTTCACTGTCAAAGAAACCTATTGGATTTTCATCAAAGAAGATTGGGTTTGGGATAAAGTCCACTTTGTCCAATTCTCCCTTGCCTTTAAGTTCTTTAATATCAAATATAATTATGGAAATAGTTCTATAGTCCTCTCTTTTCTAATTTTCAAAGAATATTTTGTTCCTGTATTTCCAAATTCTCTAGCTAACCAAAAAGGGTATAAATCTCATCCTTGGATATTTTGTAAACCAGTGCAATAAGTTTCTTTCTAGAGTAGATTGCATTCATGCATCTGAAAAATCAAGGGAGGTTAATATTTATTTCAAAATGTATTGAGTGTATTTACAACGTATGAGTAGATGTTCTATTGTCTCATCATCCTTGAGACATAAACTGTAAACAACAGGTCCAATGCCTCCCCTTTTCCTATGATTTACACCATTGAGGATACAAACTTTTAAGCATAACCACATGAAACAAATAATTTTTCTTGTTATACTAACTTTCCAAATGGACTTATACCACCATTTACAAACACCATTATGTGAATTACTAGTAATGCATTGATATGCTAAGTCTGCAGAAACTGATCCAAAAGCCCTGTTCCAAGACCAAACAATTTTATCATTTGAATTATTAAGTGAAACTCCACTGCTTTTCAAAATTGTATTGAAATTGTTCCATTGATTTAACAGTTCTCCTCGTAAACCAAGTTGGTTGGCATTTATTCAAATTTGTGAATTGCAAAGTGTGTTTGGAACGACTGCTTGTGCAATGGAAAATATACCATTATTATTGAGGAAATTGATTAAAGGTGAAGAAATTTTAGATGAATAATTACCTCCAATGAAAGGATCCTTTCCAGTAATAACTTGATTTTCCCTCCCTATTTTCCATGCCAACCACTCCTTAATGATATGAAAAGAGCACATAATTGTTTTCCAAAATATAGAGGCACTAGGGTACATGAAGTGTCCTTTCTTTATTCAAGAAGTCAAGTTGACTCCTTTTATATATTTTTCTTTAAGAATTTGACTCCAGACACTATTACCAAATATCCCCCTCTAACAGGATTTAGCAACTAATGATTTAGAAAACCAAAAAATTGTTTCTTATGAGTTGCAATGGTTTTCCACTTGGATAAATGAAAATCTATTGTTTTGTTTGGTCCTCTCCGTAAAAAAATTGCCATAAGTTGTTGAATTTTGTACATAGTAGAGGAAGAAACCTTCGCTAAACTGAACCAATACACATGAATAATTTGGAGCAAAACTTTCACTAAAACCAATCTTCCACCTAGAGAGAGCCATCGATATGTCCAAATGTTAATTATTTTAACAATATTCTCAATCAACCAATTCCAATCCACTATTCTGTATCCATTTGGTTTTAAACAAAAACCTAAATATTTCATTCCTTCCTCCAAGTTTATGAATAGAATGATGAACTCTGAAAATATTCTTTGTTTAAGACTGGAGTCAATGTTTCATGCTAGAAAAACAGACTTTTGACAGTTAGCCTCCATACGTGATGTTGTACAAAACAATTCTAAGATTGATTTAAATTTCAGCCATTCTTTATATTCCCCCCCCCCCTAGGATTAAGGCATCATCTATGAAGAGAAGATGTGTCATAGTGATTTTGGTGGAAAATTTAAATTCGTTAAAGGACCCTTATTCAACAACTTTCCTCAATAATCTACTAAGACATTCTACAACCAGAAGAAACAATAGCGAAGAAAGGGGACAACCATGTTGGAGTCCACAATGAATTTGGAAGAAATATGTCAGGGAACCATTAATTAATATTTCCATATTTATTGTGGTAATATAATCCATGATCCACTGGGAGATCTCCCAATTTAATCCAATCTGATTTAACAAAATCCTGAGAAAATTCCATCTTACCTTATCATAAGTTTTTTTCATATCCAGCTTGAGTATAATTGTGCTAAGTTTCTTTGTCTTAGAAGGGTGTAATAATTCTTGTGCTATGCCAACAACATAAAAAATTAAGAGTTCCTTTAAGAATCCAAACTGTTCATGTGAAATAGAAACTGCTAATTTTGATTTAATCCTTGTAGAAATAATCTTGGAGATGACTTTGTATACAAAATTACAAAGTGTGATTGGTCTGAAATCATGAAGATTCCTTGTTTTATTAACTTTGAGAATAATTGCAAAGAAGGTGGAATTAAGTGAACCAGGAATAAATCCAGACAATGGATTCTTCGACATCCATGTGAAGATCCTCCCCCAAGATCTCGAAAAAAAACTAGAAAATTTCTTGTGTCCAGCCATCAAGGCTTGGGATTTTGTTGTTAGGCATCTTGAAAATTGTATATTTAACTTCATTAATCGTAACTTATTTACCACTCTAATACAGGTAGATATCGAGGGCCACCCATCTTTTCCAACTGGCTCGAAACAGTTTTTTGATAATTTTGGCAATTTACTATTTTTAGCAGTTTTAACTTTCGGGGCCATTTTGAGGGCCTAAATGAAGATTTTTCAGTATTAAGATTCTAAATGATATTCGAAGGAATAATCAAGCCCCAAAAAATATTGTCCTCTATGATACCTTTCCAACTGGCTATCATATGCCTAAAACGAAGATCGTATGCAAAAGTTACAACCCCGGGAAGTTGATGTACTAACTTACCCAAATGGGGCCCACATGAATTTTGGCGCCTCATATCCTACTGCTAGGTTTTTGGATGTCTAAGGTTTTTGGAATTCATTTTTATTGTAAAAACAATCCTTCAGAGCCTCATTGTAATCATATTCTTTTGAATGAGCACAGTCGTCACATCTCTTCTCAAAGATAAGCCATCACCATTCCAGCAAGCTTGTTTCCGCTGCATTTTACAGTTTCATCTTATTTCCTTATTGAATAGAAAACTAGTTTTAATGTATCTCTGTTATTTTTTGTTAAGAACCTGTTAATAATATATAGTCATTTAGTTCTTCTCATAAAATATTGATAAGTGTTATTAGAGAGGTCTGTTCCTTGTTGTCTTAATGCATGTCCCCAACGAGGTCGAAGTACAAAGAGTTGGGTCTCGAGCTTGTTTCTCTTGAGGAAAAAAACTATCGCACACCCAAGTGACCTGTCATGGCAGGATAAAATACAAATGGCAGGATAGGATATCCTTTTAAACTATTGATTGAGGAATCCCTCACACAACAAAGGAACAAGATGATGGATAGTTCCATGCAAATACTTCAGCGGCTACCAACAGACGACACATCTTCTTTGAGCAGAGGCACGACTCCCTTCAAGGTACAAATAAAATTCGATATTCCTATATTTGAAGTTTAGATAGAGGTAGATGTTTTAGACAAGTGGTTGAATCTACTAGAAGGGTATTTTTCTATCCATAACTTTTCAAATAGAGAAAATATTACTTTTGCTCTCCTCAAAGCCATTCCCCATGTCAAACATTTGTGGGAAACTTTCTGTGAGCAAAAGGAAATAGAGGAACCCTCATTACTTATAGTCACAACCACCTAGGATTCCTTTAGGGATGATTTTAAGGAACAATACTACCCTTTCAGAAGTTATGATGACTTTTATACCAAATGGACCACACTACGGCAAGAAAGAGACAAAGCAGTGCCAAATTTCATGAATAGCTTTCAAACCTTGTGCACCAAGATGGGTATCAAATATTTGAAGAAACATCCACTTCTCAAGTATTGCGGCACTTTGCATAGATACATCTAGATACAAATGGAATTTTTGGACATATCATCCTTGGGCGCGACCTACCGATATGCCATCAAAATCGAGCAGAAGATCAAACAAAAGACGTGAAAATTTGGGCTTGGGAACCCCTCACAACAAAATTAAGGAAAGGGAAGCCCCAACCGACAGAATAAAGGACAGAGAAAATATGGATAGTATCGAGACAACCATTCCAAGACGCAAGCAAAGAAGGACACTGGAAAGACAAAGAAAGATATCGAGAATTGGTAAGACTTCCATAAGAGCCCTTGGCATAACACGACTGACTGCCGCTCAAAGTAGTTGCTAGTGGCCAACGTGAAATCCTTTGAATTAGATGTGGGTTCAGACTTTGAGCCAGAACTAGAAATGGGAAGATGGATCATTGACTTGGAACCCAGTGCCACCATTTCTACCACCAAGCTCAAGCCTCGTGAACCAGATGAGCCATAAGAAGGAGAACACCTCTTCCATTCACAGATGTGGGTAAAAGGCACCCCGCTACACTTCATCATGTATAGTAGTAGCCAAAAGAACCTCATCTCAGTGGAGGTCTTCAATCGGCTAGCCCTGCCAACAACACAACAACCACAACCCTAGACCATTGGATGGCTCCGCCAAGGAGGTGATCTTCACGTCAGCCAACAATGCAGACTCTCATATGACATCAAGCCCTTCAAAGATGAGGTATTGTGTGATGTTTCTCCTCTCGAAGTTTGTGATGTTATTTTGGGCCAACCTTATTTATGGAAACATCATGCTATATATGAGTCTAGGCATCGTAGTGTTATTATTACTTTGAATAGGAAATTATACATGATACCTGAGGCAGTCACACCTAGTTCTATTTCCCTGATCTCTGCTGAGAAATGCAGGAAGGTCATCTCTCAGATGGGAAAGTTTGTCTTCTTCATGATTCACTCTCAGAATAAGAGAAATATCACAACCACATCTAGGGTCTCTGCGGCTAACCTCTCCACACAGTAGAGTCAAGTAGATAAGGTCATGGAAGAATACTCATATATCTTCTCCTCACCTACCGGGGTACCTCTGCACTTATAGGTCAAGAACCCCATCGATCTGACCCCCGACGCAACACTACCCAATGGGCCAGTCTATCACCTCTTTCTTTTAGAGAATGAGTAGATCAAGAGACAGATCCAAGAACTAATCCATAACGGGCACATCCATCCAATATCATCACCTTGTGGGAACCCAATCATGCAAAGAAAGATGGAATTTGGTGACTCTGCATTGATTACCAGGCTCTGAATAAAACCACAGTTAGAAACAGGTACCTGATTCCCCGAATCGACGACCTCCTTGATCAAATCATGGGGGAAAAATAGTTCAGTAAGATTGATCTAAATTTCGGCTACCACCAGGTCCCGATAGAACATACAGATGTATGGAAAATTGCCTTCAAGTCAAAGGAAGTCATTTTTGAATAGTTGGTCATGCCCTTCGGTTTGAAAAATGCTCTAGCCACTTTCATGAGGATGATGGATGATATCATGTGACCATTCACCAATACTCTTGTAGTGGTGTATCTAGATGACATTCTCATTTACAACAAGACTTGGGCCGAACACTTGCAACATATTCAACAAGTTATACACACCCTGCGGCAGCACAAGCTATATGCCAACTTGGAAAAATCATCCTTCGGCATGGACAGGGTCCATTACTTGGGATACATAATTGATCATGATCACGTACATGTGGATCCATTCAAGATCCAAGTCACCTATGACTGGCCAGCCCCAACCACACTCATTGAGCTTTAGAGATTCTTGGGCCTTGCCAATTTCTACCATAGGTTTGTGTTGGTATTATCCCATATTGCATGGGCCCTTAGCCAAATAACTAGGGGTGGTGGTAAGGAGAAATTAGTGTGGGTTTGGTCCCAACAAAAAGCGCTCAATGATTTGAAGTAGCACTTATGGTCAACCCCAGTACATTCACTACTAGACCTGCAACAACCCTTTCAAATCGAGATAGATGCTTCAGACTATGCGATGGGCACCGTTCTCACTCATCACGACCACCCCGTGGCCTATCATAGTGAGACACTATCAAATGTTGTTCATAAGTAACTTACTTACGAAAAAGAAATGTACTCCATTGTGAAATACTGTCACCAGTGGAGACATTACATTATTGGGAAGGAGATAGTAATCCACACTTATCATAAGCCACTGTAGTTCATGCAGACACAAGGAAAATTACAGAATGATCACCATCAAAAGTGGTCCACATACTTGCAACAATTCCACCTCAACATCAAGTATAAAACAAGAAGCACCAATCACGTCGTTTATTGCCTCAGTGGACATCCAGTTGTGACACTCACCATGGTGCTAGACTCCTATGGCCATGAGACATCTAGATGGCCCCAACTCTATGAGACAAACCCAAACTTCCCCACGGCCTACCAAATGTTGGGTGCAAACGTAGTTGTCAATAATTTCCATCTTCAGGATGGGTTGTTTTGTCATCTAGGCCATATCTGTGTTCCATCAAGAGAGTGAGTGAAGCTGATATGGGAAGCTCACTACAGTTGGACGGTATGAAACTTCATCATTCAAAAGACAGTGGCGATGCTACAAAATTATTTCTATTGGCCGAAACTTCGACAGGAAATCAACAAGTGTATTCGGTATGGCACTCGTTGCACTATTGCCAAATCGACCACTAAGAAATAGGGCATGTACACCCCTCTTCCTACTCCTTACAGGCCATGTGAATCCATCTCAATGGACTATAGGTCGGGCCTCCTGTCCACCAAGCGAGGAAATGACTGTGTTTTTTTGGTTTTTGATCGCTTTTCTAAGATGGCGATTCTGGTTGCATGCAAGAAAAACATCACAACATAAGCCATTACCAATCTCTTCTTTGAAAGATTCTGTTTACATTTTGGAATCCCACAAACCATTGTCTTAGATTGAGATAGTCAATTTCTCATCACATTCTAGTCGAGCCTCTAGTCACTGTTGGACACCAAGCTCACCAAATCCATGACCTTCCACCCCCAGACATATGGCCAAGCCGAGGTCGTCAATCGAATGATTTTTCATATCCTTCACATGTATAATTCAAAGAACCCTCACACATGGGATGAGAGCCTTCCCTATGTCCAACATATCTACAACCGATCCCTACATATCTCAATCGGCCACAACCCCTTTCAAGTGGGGTTGGGAGTCCAACCATTGTGTCCCATAGATGTTGCACTTCCCCTTGCGTTCACCTAGACCGAATCATCTCCTCTCCAAATGAAGCTGACAAAGCCACCAAGTTCATTGAGTGGATCCAACACATCCGATAACAGGTTCAGGATATCCTATAGAAGTCCAATGACAAGTACAAGTAGCGCCATGATCAACATCATGTGCCACATAAGTTTCAGGTGGGTGACAAAGTTTGGTTGCACTTGCAGAAGGAAAGCCTTATAGAACCCAATCAGAATCTTCTCCCACTCCGTTATGGGTCGTACACCATCACTAATTCCATGGGGGATAATTATTTTGAGCTCAAGATTCCTCCTTTCCTTGGCCTGCACCCAGTGTTCAACGTGGATCTCCCTCGCCCTTATTTCCCACCATTATTGGACACCTTAGACGTAGGAGAGAAAATGAAACCAACATAGCTCAACCCCGACTACATACAATAGGCATCTAGCAATCAGATTGTGGACACAAAGATCAAGGGCATTCGACAACAAAGGATCCATCTTTATCGATTCGTCAAAGACGGGCAACTCATACACCAAGGCAAGTGGCTCACCCGGGGCAAAATTCAACAAAAATATCCTCATCTAATGGGGGAAATCAGCACAATGGAGACCATTTATTCCTAAGGAGGGAGGATTGATCTAGGTGTATATTGATGGCCAACCACCTTTTCCAAATTGCTCAAAACAGTTTTCTGACAATTTTGGCAATTTACTATTTTTAGCAGTTTTAACTTATGGGGCCATTTTGAGGGCCTAAATGAAGGTTTTTCGGTATCAATCTTCTCAATAATAGTTGAACGCATTTTTGAGCCCTCATAAAGAATATCCTCGATGATACCTTTCGAACACGCTATCATACGCCTAAAACAGAGATCTTATGAAAAACTTACAACCCGAGGAACTTGATGTACTAACTTACCCAAACGGGGCCCACATGACTTTTGGTGCTTCATCTCCTACGGTTAGGTTTTTGCATGTCTAGGGTTTTTGGAATTCTTGTTTATTGTAAAAAAAGGCCTTCAGAGCATCATTTCAATCATCTTCTTGTGAATGAGCGCAACCATCACATATCTTCTTACAGATAAGCCGCCACCATTCCAACAATCTTGTTTCCACTGCATTTTATAGTTTCATCTTATTTCCTTATTGAATAGAAAACCAATTTTACTGTATCTTTATTATTTTGATTTAAGAACCTGTTAATAATCTGTATTCATTTCGTTCTACTCATAAAATATGAATCATGATCTCTTCACAATCTGATTCACTAAATGTTTTTATCAAAATTTCAAGTACCTTGAGCTGGCTTCATGTATTTTCTGACTCAATGGATCTAAATTGTGATTTGAAGTGTTTCAAAGAAATATTTTTAATATCTAAATCATATGAGTGTAGGACACTTGAATCATATTCAATATCGCAAACTGTATTCTGTGACCACCTCATAGTGGAAAATTTATGGAAAAATTTAATATTCTTATCTCCACTGTTGAGCCAAATAGCTCTTCTTCTGAGTCGCCAAGTATCTTCTTCAATAACTAGAATATTTTATTTCAAAAATATGAGTTGGACACTTATAAAATATTTCTTCCATCTTGGATTCTATTTGGAGCAAATCCGATTGTAATTGTGCTTTCTTATCTCTTTTTCAAAGGATCACCTCTTTTTTTAGGTTCTTTAATTTTGAACACAATAGTTAGATAGTGGAGGAATCTTACCATTGACTCATAGAAGTCCATGTTTTCTTAATGAGTGAAGAAAAATATTGATCCTTGATTCAAGTAGAGTTTAATTTAAATGGTGGTGAAGATTTTTGAGAGAAGGAGTCCAGTTGGAGGCAGATCAGATTATGATCCAAAATGGTAGAATTGATTACCCAAGATCTAACCTTGTTTTTGTTGTTGAATAGATAATCGTCAAGGAGGAACTGGTCCAGTCTCTTCACTATACCAACAAACTCTGCTCTTCCATTCCGCAATGTAGGAGTAAGTTTATTAGGATGGACATCCACTAAACTAGAGGAGTGAATGAGACTTGTGAAGAAGTCTGAGAGAGGGTCTAATCTAGATGAATCCCCCCCAAATTCCCTCATAGAAAGTGTGAAGTTTACATCTTCACCCACTATAATTCCTTCTTCATTCAATAAGCTAGATTGAATAATAGGGAGCCATAATAAATACCTATCCTTATAGGGGGCATAACAATTTAGCAATTTATATTTATTCGTCGACTGCTTAATCCTTCCTTCCAGATAAATACCTTCAAGGGTATCAAGAGTAGATAGCTCAACAAAGGTTGGATTCCAACCACTCAACAATCCACTAGAGCATCCAAAATGGTCTAGAGCCACAACATTCCAAGAAGGAACACATTGAAGGAAAATCCAAAGAGACTTGTCACTACTTATTGAGGTTTCTTGGAGAAAAATGACGTCAAGGTTAATCTATGAAAAAAGAGCTTTAACGGAGGCAATTTTATGGGGTCCCCCAAAACCATGAATATTTAGGGAAAGGATGATCATAAATGAACCTGGAGGATCAGATGGCATGCTCTAAGGGCCAAAGTGGAAGAGAAACCGGGATCAATATATAAGGAAACAAGAAGTGTCGTGGGCAATGGGCAAGCCAAATTTTGTAAAGAGTATTCTAGATCATCAAAAGAGGCTAAACCTCCCTCTATTTCTCCTGGAGAATATTTAGGTAGTCAGGCTATGGTTTTTTCTCTAATATTGACATTAGAACGAAGTGAGGTAGAGGGAGGAAGATTAGATAGGTTAGAAATAGGTAAGGGTTTGGGAGCAAGGGAAACCACAGACTTAGGAAGGTGATTGGGAGTAAAAACAACACAGTCATCAGGGGTTAAGCAAGCAAGGTTAAAAACATTATTGTGGGGGTCACCCATGATAGATACATCCATCAAATGAAAAAGTATCTTTAGTATGGTTTGCTTCAGGTTCCACAAAAGAGAGAGGCGCAACATCCAAAGGAGAATCATCAAGAGGGGGGGGAGACTGTAAATATTTAGGACTGTCAAAGTCAAATCCCATGGGTCACATAACACAATTATCGACCGACTTCTCAAGAATTTTCATAAGAAGGCCCCATAAATCTCCAAATAAATCAAGAACCCACTTTTCATTACACTTTAGGTAGTCAATTCCAACGGAGGACAACTTATTGAAAAAGGAGGGGAAAAATAACCGCATCTTACCTAGAAATGGGCCACTTTCGATAGGGCCCACTTCTGAATCTTTAGTAGTTTCATAAACAGTCGCACAAGGAATGAGACTCTGAGATCGAACCATGGAAGTCGATCAACTTGACTTGATATGTCCCATTTTCCAGCGGACATGTCAATGCAAAGGCTCCTTCCAAAAGTCGACTGCTTGCAGGAAATGGACATCCCCGATGGAATATCTCTGTCTAGGTCTAGTTTGGCCAGCAGACAAACTAACCTCTTGTTATGTTTGCAGAGAGGAAATTCATCAAAATATATAAACTTACCAACTAGAACTCAATAGGAAAATCTAGTAGAAGGATCCAAAAGCTTATTTTCCTAAAGTTTTCCAGTAAGGTATTGAATCTCGGGAGCCACCTTTTCAACATTAAGACACCTTTGCAAAAAATCCATGGAGAGGAAAAAATGTGCAGAAGATCACTTCTAGAAAGAAAGTGGAACACCAACCAGTGATTTGAAAGAAGACTGAATTTGGGGCAATATCCAAGAATGGGTTTCGAGAAGGATATCATCAACTCGGATAGTTGATGCATACTCATCCTAGTGTAAAAATACTTACCTACAAGAGCTTTCTCGATGAAACCTAGCACTATGATTATTGTGATAACCTACTTTATTAATATAAAGTTATTACCCAACAAAACTTATTAATATAAACTTAATATTATTACATTATTAATATAAAACATTATTATTCAATATTACTAAAACTCCTTTAATACATTAAAAGAGTTTATATTAAATATTATTTATATTAAATAATGTGATAATACATTAATACAACATTATTAAATTTTATTAAAACTAATATAAACTCATTATTAAATATTACTAAAAACTAATACTAAAAAGGACATTATTATCAAATATTACTAAAAAAAAAACTCCTTTAATACATTATTTAATATATACTCTTTTATTAATTTAAACTTGATATTAAATTTAATATTAAATTTATATTAATAATTAGGATAATAATATTTAATAAGAATGGTTTATATTAAAAATGTAATAATATAACATATTAATAAACTTACTACATTTATTTAATAATATAATATAAGTTTATATAAACTTATTACCCAACCACATATCAAGGAACTAAAAACTCTTACAATAATTACACACCATTGAGTGGAAATTAAGGTTATATTTAAATCTTCGATTCATGCAATTTGTCATTCATGCTTATGAGAGTGGATTTTTGATTTTATGGGATTGTAACCAGAAACTCGTATTCTCCCTAAAAAAATTCATTTTTCTCTTTAAATATGTGCAATTATCATTAATATATTGTGCCCTCATTTCAAATAGACTCATAAGATTTCAATAGTGATTTTTTTTTAGGTTTTCTCCTCATTTGGAATGACCATGTACTCACGTTTGTTTCTAAGACAATTAAATAACATGGTATTACACACTAGGGGTTATATTTAAATCTTCGATTCATGCAATGTGCCATTCGTGCTTATGAGAGTGGACTATTGATTTCATGGGACTGTAACCAAAAACTAGTATACTCCCTAGAAAATTCATTTTTGTCCTTTAAATATATGCGATTATCATCAATATACAGTGCCCTCATTTCGGATATACTGATAAGATTTCAATAGTGATTTTTTTAGGTTTGCTTCTCGTTAAGAATGACCACGTAGTCACTTTTGTTCCTAACACAATTAAACAACATGGTATTACACAGTATATAAGAAAATTTTCCACTTTTTGCGTTTAGAACAAGGCTCAACATGAAAGGAGCCTCAAATCCATGTGCCATTGTCTCACTAGAAAAGGAAAAATAGGTGCCATATCATATTAAAGATAAAGAGAAAACCATTTTAAATATCTGCCCCCTCAACACTCACATAGATGAGCATATAAAAGAAGCTAAAATAAAGGATATTCCAATGGAGGATGTAAAATAAGGAATAAAGAAACAATATTGAGAAACAAAAATACGGAATGTTTTGTGTGAGTACACATTCCATGACTATTTGATTTCATAGGTAGAGTTGTATTGTCAGAGGATTTTTACCAATGTTACCTTCACACTTGTTCATTTTTTGCTATTTCCATTGCTAACAAAATTATGTTTGGCCTTTTATTTGATTTACAGTCGAATTTAGTGTTTTTCGGGCTATCTTTCCACTATCGAGCAAGCCTTATGTCATGATTTTGTTTTCCCCAATTATTGTTGATTGCATTTCTTGGTTGAGTGGAGAATTTAAAAAAATTAGATTAAAATAAATGACTTAGATTTCACGGACAAAGCTAAACCAAACCATTCGATACAAGAAGTCATTAAGAGGTATATGATTCTTGTTGCTCGCCATTGAATGCATAACCAAACCATTGTATACAAGAGGTTATTAAGAGGTATATGATTCATGTTTCTATCCATTGATTGCATTATTTGGTTGTGTGGAGGATTTAAAAAAATTAGATTAAGATAAAAGGTCATTAAGAGGTATATGATTCATGTTGTTGGTCATTGATTGCATTCTTTGGTTGCATGGAGGATATAAAAAATTAAAATTAAAATAAAAGACTTAGATTTTAAAGGGAGAGCGAAACCAAACCATTGGATACAAGAAGTCGTTAAAATGTATATGATTCATGTTGCTCACCAAAAGCACATAACTTATGCTTAAAAAACATAAAACTAATCAATAAATCTGATAAATACATTTCCAATCCAAACTCTTAAAGAACCTAAAATCTAAATTTCAAAATATTAACTTCTAAAAGACCTAAAATATAAATTTCAAAAGCTTATTGTACCTTATTACTTATTACTTGCAGTATGAAGTTGAAGCAACAAATAAACATGAGGGAGTTCGTATAGAAGTGAGTGTTCAAATAACCTAACCATTCGTTCTCTGAAAACGTTAAAAGTCTACCCAAACCTATCATCAAACATAACTATGCCTCGTGTGTGATTAAGGTGTGAGAGATCATGGCCACTCTTATCTGTAGAATGAATCCCTTCTAAATACTTCAAATATGTCAATGAGGCGTTTACATTAGGTTAATGCATGTTAAAAGTGACATCCATCATTACCACACCTAAGCACTTCACCTTCATAAAAACTTGGCCACTACAATGTGATCCCTACTAAATACTTGAAAAGTGCCACATGCCATTGCATTTTACGATGAGTGTAATGCATAGTGAAATGTAATCATAAACCACTTATAAGAAAATATAAGAAAAAATAGAAAAGGTAAATTAGTAAAAAGGTAGAATAATTTTTGTCCACTAAATGTACCTGAGTACCTCTCAAGTTATTTGAGAATGTAAAAAGTTAATTAACATGTAAATGTTAAAAATTAATTAATTTTTATGGTATTTGTATAAGTATATTTAGTGGCAATTGAAAACTTGACTTGGTAGTTTCTTAATCCTAAAAAGTAAATGTGAAAAAGTAAACAAGTAAAATGATGCATTTATAAGTGGGTGGAAGTTATGAAGATTAAATCGCATGCATTCAGTAAGACTAAAAATATACAACATCTTTAATTGTTGGTCATAAGATTGGAATTTCTAATTAGAAGATGAATTAAACCATGGATTCCAATAGGGGAGACGCATATGGCTTAACTAGATGTAACCTAGTCAAATTTAAAAAATATTTGTCACCTATGTAACAATCACATTTAAATTTAAGTAAAAAATGGTTGCATTTAAAGTTAATGGCCTCTATCACAATCAACCACTTTTTAATTAAATGTGGTTGTTGCTAGTTGACAATAAACATGTTCTTATAAAATTAATAAAAAAATAATGTATTAATTAATTGAAAGTATTAATGTACTAATATTAATATATGAACTAATTCATGTATTAACTAATTATTACATTAATGTACATACAATAGGAATTGTGTCCATGGCATTAGGAAACAATAATGTATCAATACATTGATGTACTAAGATAGTAATGCATTAATACATTAATGTATTTAATTAATTAATTAATACATTGATAAATTATTAATACATTAAAAATATTAAATTATTTTTAATTAATACATTAATGGTATATAATTACATAAATACAAAACATTAAAGTATTTTATTATTACATTAAATTATTAATGCATTAGTACAATATTAATATATTAATAGCGTAATTCATGTTTTTAACATATAAGGGCGAAAATTATATATTAAAAAAAAACACAAAGTAAGCTATTTAGAAAGGTCACTTTGCTAGCTATACTAAAGTAAAAAATAATCAAAATTTCCACATTGAATCTTTTAAACCAAGCCCAAGACTTCCCTATAATCACCCTTACTACCTCTTGTTGGAAATAATATATCCTTACAAATAGGTTACATTAGAAGACATAAAAGGAAAACATAATTAAGAGAGCCACAAAGCTATCTCATCACTATATACAATATTATCCAATGTTCATTGAGAGCCCCCATAGATTCCTAATTTCTTAATTCTGCTTATTTCTGTCTATGACTTTGGATTTGCTTCCTCTTGTTAAAGGGAAAGAATAAGAAGGATTGTGTAAATATTTCCATTAGGCTCAGAATGGGTTACAAAATGGCCTAGTTTATTCCCAATGTCTATGAAGTTGTCTTCAACCCATTAAATAAGGGAGAGGTGTGGAAGTCTTATCCAAACTGCAGCATAAGAGATCTCCATGTATGGATTGAATTTAAGGGTTCCATGGGAAATAAACAATCTCTTGGAAACCATGAAGTAAGGACCAGATCATAATACATGGTCCCAATCTTCAGTGGTTTTAAAAATAAAAACAAAAAATTTGTTCCCATAATAAAAAGAAAAGGGGTCTTAATCACATCAATTCTTGAAAATACATTCCACAACAATATGATGATTGAGACAAGTTCCAAAAAACTTACCAATTAGACCACAGTCTAATAGGATGATAGAGTAATACTTTGCCAAAAAGTGCCCCAAGTCTAAACTAGGGATTAAATTGTGCCTTTTAGAAACTATTCACTCGCCGATGACAATGGAAGGGGAAGGAATATGCATGATGAAAACATATATAATCGTTTCATAAACATACATAAGTGACGCATTAGCAAATATAGTCTTCACAACAATCAGGATTGATAATTGGTTGTTGCCATCAACAGATCCACTCCCAGGTCACCTCGACGCAACAAAAACTAGGGTGGTGTAGATTTGAACCTTGTTGATTAATTATTTCAAACCGATTCTTAATAAAACAACATGCATTACAAAAGGATTTTTAACCTAGAAGCCCAAATCAGGAAGACCAACAACCTGTATAGTACATGAGATCAATTTTACAAAGAATATAACACATACTCAACATGTGACGAAAATGAAAAACCCTAGTTGTAAAGGATGTTCAACTAACTCTCCCTCATTATGATTTTTTTAATAAAATAATACATTAATAAAGTATTAAAATATTTAAAAGTACATTAGTACATTAAAGTAATACATATTAATGTGTTAATTAAATAATACATAAATTAAAGTATTAATAAATTTATTTGTAATATAATAATGAAAAATATTAATTAATTAACTCTTTAATAATGTAATATATTAATTGATTAATACATTTTTAGTTAATGCATTGTTAAAATATAAATACAGTAATGTATTACATTAATAAAGCAGTAATACACTAACAAAGTAATAATAACTTAATACATTAGAAATACATTATTAAATTATTAATACATTAATAAAACGTTAATAGATTAAGAAGGTATTAAAGTATTAACAGTACATTAATAAAGTAAAAAATACATTATAATATTATTACATAAATAAATAAACATTAAAGTATTAGTACATTAATACAATATTCATATATTAATAAAGTATAAATACATTAAATTTATAGTTTATTAAATTTATTATTAGTATTTTAATTTAAACATTAATGTATTAATGCATTACATAAGTCTATTAATTAATTAAAAATTAATAGTTTAATACATTAATGTATGTATATATTAATGCAAGGAAATGGGCGCGGGAGCGATTATTATTGACACTAGGTGGACATTCAAAATTTGATTTGCTTAGATTCTTGGCATCACCACCAACAATAAAGAAAAAGTATATGCATTATTCAAGGGAGTGCAAATTATCACATAAAAGGGAATTAAAGATATCATTATCATCAGAGACTAGAAAAGCACCTTCCCCGATTTCACATTCGTTGTATGTGAGGATGTCATCTCATTTACATCTAGATTATATTGCACATGGCAAAGGTGGGATTAAACTACAAAAGAAAAATATAGTTAAGGAGAGGACAATCAAGAGTGAGATGATAACAGTTTTCAGTACAAGGAAAGTACAACACCCATGTGAGTATTTTATTAGGAGGAGTTATGGCGACATTGGTACATCATATTTCTCACATGGGAAGAATAGGAGACATCCCTTCTAATGTATCAACAGATTCATGGGAGATCAGATTCATTGTGTCGGGGAAAATTTCATCGAATTATTGAAGGATGCTCAAGGTGGTAAATTTTGCAGTGAGTTCCAACTATATTTAATTATCAAGAATTCTCTCGAGGTTGGAAAAATAAATCCTCAGAGGAAGGACTCAGTTTTTCTCACATTCACTGAGCCTCTATCTCCTAGCCTGTCGATACTTTGTGTAATTGCAGGTAATTCAGGGAGAAGCAGGATTGCTCGGAGAATGTAGCCCAAAAAAGTTTATTTCTTCTCCAATATGAGACAATGCATCATGGATGGAGACGTCCAAATACCCAAGAAAAATTCCCTATCTCAGAGGAACATGAAATTTAGAGTCTCCATGTAGCCCACCAAAGTCCGCAAGTTCGTGTCTCCCTAATTCTAGATATTTTGATGGAGCATTGAATGATAATGGAATAGAACCATGATAAAGTTGATTTCATACATTCAAAGGTGGAGAACTTACAAATTCACTCAAATGAAATTTCCTCCAGCAATGGCTCATCCTATTGGATTACTGAGAGGGGGGGGAAGGGGGGTGAATCAGTAATAGAGCAATTATAATCATTTTTAAACCAAATAATCCAAGTGTTATATCAATGTAGAATTATCATCCAATAATGAGTAATGAACAAATGAACAATCATACACATACACAGTACACCAGTGTTTTACATGGAAACCCAAAGTGGGAGAAAACCACATAATGCTTTTTCTTATATGTGTTGAAGAATTACATTCATTGGAAGCACCAACTTCCTTTGTTTTCGAGCTACATTTGGAAGGAGGCTCCAACCCCCTAGTTTCTCAGGCTACAACCTAAGGGAAGCTCCAACTCCCCAATTTTCTAGCTACAACTAGAAGGAGGCTACAACCCCCTATGTTCTTCGGCTACAAACCCCTATGTTCTTCGCCGACAACCCCATATATTCTTCGGCTACAACCAAAAGGTGGCTACAACCACTTGTCCTTGCCCCATCCAACCGACCTGAAGTATAAGGATAATGATGGAACCATTATCACACTATCACTGTGAGATATACAATTGTAAACATGTACCAATAAACTTGGACCATGCATCAAACTATACCTCAACCTCTAATTAACCTGTACCATAAACAAGTGCATCAACCATGCACCAACCTGTACCAAACAACCTGTAATCAACCTATACCATAAACTAGTGCAACCAACCATGTACCAAATATGTACAAATCATGTGTCAACTAATCATCAATATGTACGAACATCATCAACTATACACCTCATGTATGTCCCAACTCATCAACTACTTGTCTCAACCATGTACACAACATGTACCTTACCCAAAATACCTGATACATTTCATCATCCAAATATGATTTGTAACTCTGTAATAGACCTGGTGTATATGATCACATACCTACAAACCTTCCTTAACTTTAACAACAAGAGAATAACATTTTCATCAAACTTTTCTTTAGTCTCACATGACTAGTTTTGGATTAGTCAACAACCCTAACTTGGAATAATCATAACTTTGTACCTATAATGAATAAAGATATGAAACTGATACACAATGTTCTTCAATGTTTTTTATGCAATTCCTCTAGGTTTCACTACTTGGAACCTCTCGTAAAAGGAGTTATAGAAAAAATGGCATACCTTGCTAAATTCTGGCTTATTCTAGAGAGAGAAATTGTAGAGCGTGCCTCACATGAAATATTTGTTGAATTGATATGAAAATTTTACAAATAATACTATAGAATGTACTCTAAACAACACATTTGGTCTTACTGAATTTGGATCTGTTATGAATAAGTTATGACGTTTTTACCTGAAACACCTATTTTATACTAGTTTCAGGAATAGCCACAAACTCCAATAATACAACGAACCACAAGATGAATTTTTTACCACAGATGATTGGATATGTTTCCTCAATGGCATAGAAATTTCACGGTTTGAATCATTCTAGAAAAAAAATTATTTTGAAAATGGTGAGATGACATGTAAATAACATACCTTAGAAAGCAACATCAAAAGAATTTATCCTTCCTTAAATTCTAGCCTTATTTTCTTCACCTTCCTTTAGAAATTCATCTTAGATATCCTTTGATTACCTCAAACACCTATATATATTCAATATTATCAAGTGTTATATTAAATGATATAGACTTGTCTCTTATTTATAGTCTCCAAGTAGCTTCCTTAAAAACATCTTCTAGGTCACTTTGCCCACTTTCCTTATTTTAGGGTTAACCCACTTATAATTTCTGCATTAAATTTATTATTTAAATAATTCATTTGAATTATAGTACACTAATCAATTCACTTTCTTATTTACCTTCTAAACTCTCTTAAACCATTATGACTACTTTGACCTTTTGGGGCTTCTAGATGACATGTGGGGGTTCTCCAACTTCGTAAGGCCATAACTCTCAAACCGTGAGGAGTTGTGTGACATTCCACATACCACCAGAAATTGAATGACATGTAATATCCATATAGAATAGTATTACCTACAAATATATAAAAATTCATACCATTATCCATCAAACAAACTTGGGTCCATTACCCAAACCTAGGTTCTCCAACTTCTGATGGCCATAACTCTCTAACTGTGAGGAGTTATGTGACGTTCCACATACCACCGAAAATGGAATAACAAGAAATATCCATATAGGATAGTTTCACTTACAAATTCTCTAACCATACTTCTAAGATAACTCAATCCACAAAGCGTCTTCCCGTGATGGATTTCACCATAAGGGGACCACTTTGGAGTTCATCCATTTCTACTTATTATAAACCATGACAAGACAATGATGAGTCATATTTACATCAAACAAACTTGGTTCCATTTGTAACATCCCACTCTTGCATGCACTGCGCGAACTTATTCTTTTAGGACACTTGCTTACAAGTGATCCAGATTATTATACTGTTGGGAATTTGATTATGATTACGAGGCATTATGGATATGATGACATGTTATTTTGTTGTATTGATATAGACAGGTGCTATTGAGTGGGTTCTCCAAAGTCTGTAGGATTTTGGACCTCGAGGGTGTAGAGGCATCGATGAAACCCTTGGACTTCGTATTGAGTCAGGGAGTGGACTATTGGGTTATATGGTTGTATATATGACATATGTGCATCTGATTAGATTTTCTGATTATGGATCTCATTTCTAACATGATCAGTTGATGATGTAGGCTAACGATAGCTTGTCGACCAGACTCACATGTGGAGTAGAGGGGTCACACATGACTACCAGAGAAACTGAGGGAGAGGTGTGGACAACAACCCTGCCACAACCTACTAGCACTCCTGCCATGGATCGAACTATAGGTTAACGATTACCTAGCTCAAGAAGACCCACGATGTCGTGAGGACAGACAACGATAGTCTCTTACGACGATTCCAAGGGGTGCGTAATAAGGCATGGGCCGTATTCCTTAGAGGGCCTTAGTCTCCCACAAGATCACCTAGTGGAGTACTGACTCCAGGGATTTTTTATGTCTACCAAGTTAGTCAAGAGGCACGTGGCACCTTTGGAGCACGTAGTGCATCTTGAAGGGAACGTCACACAAGGGAAACATAAGGATGTGAGTGGAACTCTTGGAGCACGTAGTGCGTCCTGAAGGGCGCGTCGCACAAGGGAAACATAATGAGGTGAGTGGCAATCTTGGAGCACCTAGTGCATCCTGAATGACACGTCGCATTGTGAACTAATAAGTGAATAAACCCAGATGGCCTTAGAATGAATAATCTGACAAGAAATATTTAAAAAACATTTCCCTAATAAAATGTCACCCAGCCTAGGAAAATAAAATCTAGGTCTAAGTGATAAATGTGGTAGAAAAAAAAATAATTAATAAATAATACTAATAATCATCATTCAACATGTGACGAGAAGGGGGTAAGCCTTTCAATTAATTTATAAAAATAAAATCAATTGGGGGATTGCATTTTTAAGAAAAAGGGAAATAATTCTTTTGTTACTTATGCTAATTAAAAATTCATTAATTAAAAATAAAAAGGGGAAAAAGATAATTTCCTAAACTTGCTAAAGTGAGTTTTAGATAAAAAGGGAAAGAGGGAAATTTAAGATAATTAGGAAACTAAGGGAAAAAGGGGGAAACATAAAGAGAAAGGGAAACATAAGGAAAAAGTAGAATGACTAACTTAGTAAGGTATCTTGCATTTAAGAACTTTCTAAATTGAAATCAACTAGTAAATTAGTAAGGGGGTAAGTCATTAAAATGTGTAAGGAAATTTGGGGACACCTAGGAGCGATTCTAGGAATTCTTTTAGGTGGGTGACGGAAATAGGAGTAATTAAATAACTAATGAAATTAATTTCTGGTGTAATGAAGGGGATAGATGACAAATGTACAGGGAGGATTTTTCTGAATTAAATTATTGAAAAATAAATTAAATGGGAAATTGGGAAAGAATTCACTTAGAAACTCTATATAAAGGAGGGAAGAGGAGGAGGATGGATGTCTGCCTAGATGCATAATGTTACACTGCAGAATTTAGACTTGACTGACTTATCTTGTGGGAGTTTGGATACCCATCTCGGTGAGGAGTGGTAGCTCGGTCTTGCTAGGTGAGTTGGGAGCTAGGTGTTATTTGGTTTTGTGCATCGACCCTTTGTAGATCAAGGGGCTAAGGGGGAAGAAGAGTACCCCTATCATTGGCTGGGAGGTACCGGTGAAGTCACAACAGTCGAAAAGAGGGAGAGAGAGTTGCACGAACCGCACGAGACAACAACTCAGAGATGTAACCTTGGGCCACAGTACACATGCTTTTATTTTGCATGATAGATTACTATTGACCTTACTCTTTCATTTTTGTACTTTTGATTGTGTAAATAAATTTTTTGACCTAGCATTTTAATTGAGAATTTAATTTCCCATAGCCTTAAGTTAACTTCTTGACATGATTCCCTTGGTAATAGATCCCTGAACGTTGTGACTATCCTATTGGTTTTATTGTTTTGTTGTGAAGAGTTGTTCTTTTTAATTCATCCTCAACCCTAGATCATCATTCCATCCCTACACAGTTGGCCAAGAGTCGTATCGACGGTCCTCACTTTGGTGTTAATATACCTATAGATCATAATTCCTTGCTTGTTTGTGTGTGGATTATGAGCGAAGGATGTTTATGCCCAGTTGTCTACCCATGTTGATTGATTCATGGTTGTGTGATTGGTCTTGCACCCTCTTATGATTGATTTTTTGCATTGGTTGATTCATGGTTGAGCGATTGGTCTTGCACCTTCTTGTGGCTGATTTTTCTGCCTTGGTTGATACTCTTCTGAATGGTTACCCTCTGTGTTTTCTCGTGTGAATGCATATCTCTTATTTAAACCACTTATCTCTTCATTTTCGATTCTGGATATTCTCCGCATCCTACCCAAAAATTCACTCAGTGAATCCCCTTAACTTTTAGTGTTGACCATGATTTTATTCCTGAGCATTTTTCTGGCATGTTACACAAGAATTCTTGTATTAATAAACATCCTTGTTAGACATAGAATTATAAGAGACAACGAAATTGGCATGTCAACGATTTACATTATCATTTGAATGTGATTTCATTCTCTCTTCTTTTACTGCGATTCCCTTTACTTTTGACTACAATTTACATTTAGGGACTGTGATTTACTTATCGACTGCAATCTGCGTAGTGACTGCGATTTACATTCATTTTTAGTGATTTTTATACATGAGCGTTTTTAAATATTTTCACATAGAATTTAGGTGGCCATTTCACACAGCAGAATTATCAAGTTGTTCACTGTGAGTTTAATGTCTATTGGTAGAAATTTTATATGTACCTTGTGACTGTAAATTCAATGCTGGCAACGAATGTATTTATATTACGAGACTGGGTCGACATAGTTAGCGATATCTTATTCCAAGAATGTTAAGGAAATTAATTATGGTTAATAAGAAATTAAAATCCTAATACACGAAGAAATTATTTCATTTCATGTATATCCTATATTTACACTCTGTAATATCACTTTACCAACAATTTTACCACTCAGAAACGTTTTAAATTTTTAGGAAGGAATTTATTAATTACAGGCAGTTTTAGCATTCAGATGCGTTGAAAATTTTCAGAAGCTAATTCATTTTCAGAGAACGATTTTAAGATTTTGGTTAAGAGATTTTAAAATCAAAAGGACAACCTCTACTAAGATGAAACCTGCATTTCATTTGAGATACCCAAGGAATTGATATAGCTCAATGCCCAATGAATGATATCAGGGATACCTGCGCGTTTATACATTGAAGGAATGCACTTTTTATGCATTTAAACAATGGCATTTTACCTTGATGATGATTACATGGTTACCATAATATGGACTGCATTCTTAGACTACCTTGGATGTGATTTTGTATTGGTTGTGGTCCTTGAACCCTATGGTTAGACAGACATCAATGGATTTTATATTCAACACAGTTTTTGACTATTAACCAAATCACTGCAATATCACTCTGTCAGCAATTTTCCTTGGCACATTTTACAACCTCCCACAGTTTTAGACAACGATTTCAATGGATACTGTGACCATTATTAATGAACAGTAATGTGTTGTGGAGTGCTAAGAGCAAGACATATTAAATTCCTTACTAATTATTTTTATTGTTATCCTGTGCAAAGACAATGATATAATTGATGGTTAATTGATCTAATTGCTTAACGAACAACGAATTATATGATTTAAAGGCAACACTTTTATTAACCGTATATTGATACCATGTATTTTAAATTTTGAATAATTTAATAGCCTATTGATAGTATGATGACAATGATTTCCTAATAGTCAGATGTTAGCATACTGACAGATATTAGATTCGCTAGATAAAAAAATTATATTGTTGAAGGACAACGTTATATTTGTTTAGCTTAAAAGATAGCGATATTATGGTGATCTATTTTAGCGATGTTATAGAGTTAAATTCCTTGAAGCACACTTACATTGTGAAAATTACGTGCACCTGATGTATATTTCAGACAACGATATTTTAGACTGCAATATTCAGAGAGAAATTTTGAATAGTTTATAAGAAAAGTCGATCACTTTTAATGATAAGAAGTTCACTTTTAATGGAAAGTGTATGATTGTCGACCAACATATTTGATCGTTAGAGTGCATGTACTAGCTCACTCATTCACACTTAGACATCATGCTTAATGGATAAAGAGTTATGGGTTGTGCGCGAAGGTGCTTAGTAGCTTGTGCAATCTAAAGTAAGGTTGTCATATTGTGTATCTGATGCTTGAGTGCGTGGGTATAGTCTTATGTTCAGTTATTTTGGTCTCCTGGCACGTTGGATTTTCTTGGGATATTGGTCTAGGCATGCTAAGTTGCACCATGGTTACATTCATGCCTATTTCCTTTTGACAGAATGATTCCTGATGGAGAGATAATCGCACACCCTGAGGGATAGAGGTGAATGATAACCTAGCTAGAGTTTGTGCTTCGTGATGTGGGAATTGTTCATTGTAGCAGTCATTAGGAATTGGGTTGTAACCACATCACGCATTGGGTTTTGCATGCCATAGAGGTTCTAGTTACTGGTCGTGAACGTCATGGTCTTGGGATTGTGGATGTTGTCCTTAGCTTGTAGGAATTGTTGGGCTTGTTTCGGGCAGGTAGTCGTTTCTTTCTTTTTGATTTACGCATGTTTTGTACAGTAGAGTCCTTGTTGTCTATTTCATGATCTACATGCATGTTGTTCATCGAGAAGATGTGTTGTTTAATTGTTTTCATTATTGTTGTCCTGCCCCCAAAAAAAAATTAAGCTTTGTGTTGCGTCGCGTGTAGTCGTAACGTTGAGGTTCGTTACATATGGTATTAGAGTAGGCTCAACCCTGGGATTGTGGATCACTAGGATTTTCACTACAGTAAACCCTTGAGTACTTAAACTAGTGCTACTAAAACTTTAATGTCTCCATGCGGTGATCTCTATTAGAGGACGCCTCATAGGTTCACAACGTGGTACTGTGGAAGGAGGTGCAACACCTCCAAAAGTGCCCGCGCCCTCAGAATCTAACCCCCAAGGGGGAGGAGCAAGCCTTTGGACTGGATTCGATTGTTGTAAGGTATTATGATGGTATGACAAGGGTCCTTCCAGAGATGGTCAGAGGCCTTGAATCACCCTCTATATTGATATGAGGCTGGGGCACCTGTACCCCTGAGGGTCCACACCACGCCCATTCAGTACCATTAGTATTCACCACGAACTCGAGAAGCTCAAATTTCTAACTTATTTGGTGCCTCGGATGGTGTAGCTGCCAAGGCATGGTTTTAGAATAAGGTGATGTTTTTTCACTTCACAACTATATCTCCAGCATGAAGGTATGCAGGGCAGTCTTTCAATTAAAGGGGAGCACTCTTCTATCAGGGAAGACATTCCTGCCACAATTGAAGATGGTCGTCCAAGACGTGTCATAAGAACTATTTGAGGAATGTTTCCAAGAGAGGTATCTATCAGAGGGATTCATTGAGTGATGGC
Source organism: Picea engelmannii (assembly GCA_009831015.1). NCBI lineage: Eukaryota > Viridiplantae > Streptophyta > Pinopsida > Pinales > Pinaceae > Picea > Picea engelmannii. The sequence goes on from ML778974.1 coordinate 237,708, forward strand.
TCAACGACTTCAAATGAATTACAAAAGGAAAATTGTATGGTGCCCGAGTATGACGCCCATTTTTGGAGCTGCTCAGGTATGCTTCGCACCCTTACCTAGAAACTTAAGTTCAACAAGTTCATGTTAGCCTTAGCATTAGAATTGAGATTCTACTTTTTGTACCAGGATTACTGGACCAAAAAAGGTGTGTTGGAATGTAGGGATCCACATTTCCAGTTCGACTACCCAGTGAAGAGGACTACAACATATGGATTAGTCAGACTCACTCTCATGGGAGATTTGGGCAAGGCCCATCGAATTCATACAACGGTGAATAACCTCTAGGAAGAGCACAAGTTGACTCTGCTCAAGACGTCAGGTATCATCGCTAACCAGACCCTTAGTATTTGATAGATCTCACTGCTATAGAGAATTTAATTTATGGTGCAGCTCTAGAAAGGATTAAGGAAAAGGTAGTTGAACATGATGAGTTTAGCATTGTAGAGATGCTTAGGGAGGAAAATAGAAGGTTGGAGGAAAGGTTACGGGTTGTACCCTTAACCTGGGAGAGTTTATCACCAGGGCCAACCTGTACGTCACAATCTTAGGATATTATGATGTCATGATCGGTATGGACTATTTGGAATCGCGTGAGGCGATACTCAACTGTAAAATGAAACGGTTCATCTCAGTCAATGATGAGGGACAGAGACGTGTGATTGTAGGATGGAACCAGGGAGTTTCCCTGAGTTTCATGTCTTCCTTGTTGCTATGGAAGAGCATCCGCAAGGGATATAATATTTATGCAATCCTTGCGATAAATGAGAAGGGAGTAGAAGAAGGTCTAGAACACCTTCTGGTGCTGAGAGGGTTTGCAGACATATTTTCGGAGGAGTTACCTGGGATGTAGCCATAGAGGGAATTTGATCTTACCATAGACTTAAAACTGGGGAAATAGAGAGAACTCCTTATCATGTGTCAACCCTAGAGTTATAGGAGTTGAGAATGCAACTAAAGGAGATACTAGAACTAGGAATTATAAGTCCTAGTGTGTCACTGGGGTGTGCCTATTATTTTCATATGAAAGAAGGATTGGTTGAGGAGACTATGCATGGACTACCTTCAATTGAACAAGGCAATCATTAAGAAACAATATCTTTTACCAAGTATTGATGATCTGTTCGATCAGATGAAGGGTCTGAAGGTGTTTTCAAAGATCGATTTAAGATCAAGGTATCACCAGTTATGGATCAAGGAGGATGACATGCCTAATACCACCTTTAAGACAAGTTTTGGACATTATGAGTTTACGGTTTTACCATTTGTGTAACAACCTAATATTTCTAAACATCATTAAGTTTCCTAAACATTTATGAAAGTAAACTGAAACAAAACTTCATAGCATGATATTGACTTTCATAACAACAACTTCAGTAACTTAGATTTCTCAATAAATACTAAAACCATGGCAGAATGAAATAAATACATAACTTGACAAGTACCTGGTTCTGATGCTAATTTCCATTTCCAGTTGCCTTGCTGCTACTCTCCTGCTACCTGCTACACAGTCCAGTCCTGCTGAAAACATAGAAAAATAATTGCCCAAAACTATTGTCCACCATGCCAACTAGGAAAATGACCTAGCTCCAGGATATCTACGGATATCCTGGTCCCCGTGCCCAAAACCTATAGCAACTCAGTGCCTGCCTGATCAATATGTCACAACCAGAAAATCTCGTGCCTCAATCTGAGCGCACCAGTCTCACAGCAAAGCTCTCGGCTCTCTGCAGATAGCAAGAAAACAGTCCTCCGCAACCATCCCCCCCTGTCGAATGGTGCGCACATCCCCCTCTTCCCTTCCCTTATTCCTCCCGACCGACTCACGTAATCATTCCTTCAACCACCCTCTGTCCTCCGTCCTTTGTCATGAGTTAATGTTTTATCTTCTCGGGATCCATGGCTATCCCTCTCTACATACGCCACCATTTTATATCATTTTTCATTGATCTTTTAATTTTACTTCACAGGTCATTAAATGTGATTTGTAGTTTGAATTATTACTCAGTTAACCATAATTAAATTCTGTTAATTAATTTTACTTTATAATCTTAAGCATGTATTCAATTAGGGTCATTACATACACCCACCCTTCAAGAATCTTCGTCCCGAAGTTTAAGGTATCTGATGGTACAAAGGAAAGAGTATGGTTCACACATTCACAATAAGTAACCAATATTATGAGTAAGTCAGGGAAAAATCATACATACTAGTGTATATGCACAAGAAATGCATGTGTAGCTAGTGCATGCAAACCTCGTGCATGTACTAATAATCAAACTGTCATTCTTTAATAATTTATGTATTCATTCAATCGAGTCAACAAAACTAGTCTTTTATAAAAGACAACAATTAATCAATTGTTTTAAGAAATTCTTTAATCAAAATTATTCGGTTTAACAATTTTATTTTACGCAGCTGTAGTTTAGTTAATGAAAATTCATATACACATTTTTCTTCATCAAATTCCATCACAAAACAGATCCCCATATAGTCTCAACTATTCTACTCATCCTTCCTCCCTAACCTACTTCCAACTCCATTCCTATCCATCCTCTTCTAGACTATCTTGGAGTGTCAGCTATACTGACCTAACTCAAAATAGAACTCGTAAGTGGAAGTGTCACTCACTCGACCAAGCTTCCCTAGCAGGTAACTGACAGTCATCATCACACGACCTGGGGAGCGTGAACTAGCATCATTCTCTGATGACTTCAGATTTCAGAGGATACACGGTGGGAAACACCTCAACCCCTCCTAATAGTACCAGGGTCAACACACTACAATGGAGGATACACGGTGGGAAATGCCTCCACCCCTCCTAATAGAACCAGGGTCAACACCCTACAATGGAACACATAGGGGCACCGTGTTGCTAGAGGTTTTGTCATCGTTTATTTGGTTTTGGGCAGTGTTAGTACCAAAATCATACAATAGTCCATGTATCACAGCAATGCATTCAAATCAATATAATTTCCATATACATTATTCATACCATAAAGTTTGCCGATTGGTGGTCCCATTATCCACTTTCATCATCATTATCACTTGGCTATTTCATAGCCCATAACCTGTAGATTAGTCTGCACACAACTCATATTTTTCTATGCATTATCATCATATAATTGCATACTTTCATCATTTCAAATTTGGGTATTCCCATACCAATACATTTACATCAAAGTTTTCCAATTTGAATTAGATTCCACAATATCCCACAATTCATACTTTTTACACATTCACAAGATTATCATTTACCAAAATAGATTTCATCGTATCCAACTTCATTCTAATGGTATTTAAACGTTCAACAATTTCTCTTTCTCACAATATGTCTCATCATATACATCATCATCAATAGCATTTAAACATTCATAAAGTTCACATTCACATAATAGATCGCATTACATGCATCATCATCAACAACATCTAAACGTTCAAAAGTTCATATCCACATAAAAGTTCATAAATTTTATGGTTTAAGTGTATCACTTAATAGTTTCACTGTGACTAGAAAATAAAGTGTATAGGCCTTAGGTAATCCTGGTTGTCTAAGTCAAAAGGTGGTGTTACATACACCCTACCTTCGAGAAACATGTTCTCGAAGTGGTCAAAATAGTGATGGATAGTCTTGCTGTAGTGTCTCGATGTCCTCCTAAGTAGCAGATCCTGGACTATACTTGTCCCACTGGACTCCCTTTCCCTTCAGCCCGAAGAGCTAAAATGCTCTTCAAATCCCTTATCGGGACTTTCGTTTCCTGACATTCATAGTTTTTTTTTTTTTTTTTTTTTCTCATTTCGCGTGTATCGACCTTTCATTGTTGAGATTTCCTTGTTGCACATTCCTTCTCTTGATGGCTAACTGCCTATATATTCCAATACCTAGTGGATTCCCTTGATCATGAGTTCCCCCTTAAATATTATATCCTTCTTCGCTACCTTTATTTATTTGATACACAAACTTTATGCATATATCACTTCATCAACTTTATATGTTTACATCTTCCTATATTTGGTTTTCTTCCAACACAACAACCATTGTTTATAATTTTAAATTTTACCTTTCTAAATGGCACCATATCAATTGTATGAGTTTGGAGATTAAAATTACTTGATCATGCATCATGTGATACAAATATCCACCCAAAAAAAATCGTCTCTTGAGGTGCCCATATTTACCATCGCATAGAACATGGGTTCAAATCAGATTTTATTTAATAATCAACACAAAATTTACCCATATTTGATGTAGTCAATGTATAAAAGATATTCGTTATTGTAAGTTTCCCAGCTAGCACTTTACAACTCACAATCCCCTCTCAAATTCATTCATCTTAAACCATAACATCACTTCTGACTCACAATTTTCAATACATCTCCACTCAAACGAAACTCGGGAATTTATACTCATGTCTTGAGTGCTTCTATGAGTTGCTTCGATTTCCCTTTCACAACCTCCAAATTGGACTCCACATCTATCATTATTATATATAGATCATTTTTGTTTTGTGTCATATCATACTAAATTAATGGTCAACACTTCAATCTCGCCCATCAGGTTTGACATGGATTTTCACTCCTCACATCATTCTGTATCTAATGCCTTCTCAGTTTTACCAACACTTCTATTTTCTCACTATACTATTTGGAAATTTTAACATAGTGCCTAAACTTATCCTCTTATGATACAAAAATGTCAACGAGAGTGGCAATAATGTTTCACAATTTCAATGTATCTCCACCTAGAGAAAACACAATATTTATTAGCACGTCTCGGGGATTTCATAATTCCCTTCAATTTCCTTATTCTATATTTCTAAGTTGGATTCCATATTTAATTGTTCGTAGGAACCCCAATATCACCGCTCAAGTTTGAATTTATTCTTCCACACTGTCCCCTAGTAACTCTTCACAAATTCAAATGCATTAGTACATATTTAAATTTTCACTATCAATCTTTTCTTATCATAATCCTTCTCAATCTTCCGTCCTTCAAGATCTCCACGATAATGTCATGATATCCACAATGCTCCACCAATCTTCCATTATCTATACTTTATCGGGACTTTCAATTCCTGATTTACGATGAACTCCTTTCCTCTGAGCACTGGCCTCTTCCAGCTATGTGACAGTCCATATGACCGCTCCCCATGCGATCATAGCCTTATCCCTCTATCGAGATTTTGGGCTTCGTGAAACTGAAAGGTGTAGGACTTACGTCCTCAGGATCCCCGATCCTCCGATCTCCGATGCCACTTGTCGTTAACTCCCATCAAGGCTGGACCTTCCGACAACTGTCCAATGTCGTACCCTTAACTTCGTCGGGAAATCGCATGTCAGAGGTTCACATTTTTAAACGTGCTCATTCACAGACCCTTCCTAGCTCCGAACCCCGATATGGAGTGACACCTGTCCTCCACTTAAACACTATGGTTGTGGGACTCGTCGCGTTTCGAGATTTTGCGACTTCTCCGGTCGTGATTCCTTTGTATGCAGGAAACCCGAAATGCCGAACCCTAATCCCTCGGGATCCCCTGACACACGTCCTTGTAACGAACGACTCAGATCTCGTAGGGAAATTGTGTATCGCGATTTCCTGTTGCACAATTTCTTTACCTTAGAAAAATCCAATGAACAAAACTTCGACGGTGCCCAATCTTTTGCCACCTGTCCATGCAGATGGACGGTCCTGATTGATTCTCGGGCTTTCGGGACTTACGATGTCCTGGTTCTCATGACCTCGAGAAATCCAATTTTCCGATGGGCTAATCGCCGATGGTTCTAGATGGTAGCCACCTGTCTCACAGATGGATGGTTGTGATTGTACCGAGGTTTTCCTACGGGTTTCCCGACTCTTCCCAGATGATGGAAACATATCCTTCACTCTGACTCTAGTGGTCCCACCTTTCTTACATCACTGTCGGGATATCGCCGATCGTGATTCCCAGCGATGCAGTTTCCTTATCCTCGAAAACCCTGATTTCCCGATCCTCGACTTTATGAGATCTCCTGACATGCGCCCTGCACAATGGATGGTCCAGATCTGATCGGGAAATCGCATATCACGATTTCAATATGTATCGGTTCTATACTCCCCAAATCTCCGATGGTAAAATCCCGATGCTTTCCAAACACTGACACGTGTCCTGCCGAGATCAACGGCTAGGATCCGTTCTTAGGATTTCGAGGACCACAAGGTCTTGATTTTCTAATTTCACAAACCCCCCCATGACTCATATTTCCCGATGACTCTTCCGTGACTCTTCTTCTGCACACTAGGGTTTAATCCCGGTGCAACTTCTCGAGATCTAATGGTTGGCGAGATTTCGTCAATCTTCTCTATAAGATCCTGACCATCGATTTCTTCCTTCCTGAAGATCTTCTCGAAAATGGCTAAGTATCCTTACCAGAACTTGCTCTCCACGCCTACGCTTGCAACTCTTGTTCGAACACTCCATGGCACCAACTCATGTGCTCTCCTTTAGCAATATCATGAAGGTGTTATACCTCTTGAGCTTTTCTACTCTGATTCTTTCAGAGGAACTTGCGCACACTCCTTGCGCTCAACATTCAACAACTTCCCAATGCTGAATCCCTTCGACTCTGTGCACTCCTGTAGCAGCAGTCTTAGATCTCCTTTGCTCAGATTCACAACTAATAATTCTTCTTTAGCCTGCACACTCCTTGCATGGCTTCAACAACCCACTTCCACTTCTGGGTGAATGAGAACAAAAGTTAAACTACTGAGCCTTCATCCCGTAGCTACATTAGCCTTGTGCTTTACTCTCCACTCCCAGTGCATATGCCACCAGTGTAGGCCTTAACACCATTAATTAACCTTCTACTTAAAATTTTTATTATACTAATTTAACTTAGCTTATCTTTACTTTAATTTTAAACTAACTTAATTATATAGATATAAATTACTTATACTAAATTATTTAATTTACATCATATTATTTTTAACACTCTATATTATATCTATATAAAATAATTGAACGCATACCCAAGGGTTTGGGCATGCATGGTTTCCACGTTCTCGTCTGGCTTTCTCAAGCTCCCTCGTATCTATTCCCAAATTCTACACCTGTCAGCCTTTCAACTCTCTATGCGTCCTACCTCTATCCCACTTTCTCATCTGCTGGGACTTTCCTCTTATCAGTCTTTGTCCACCATAGATCTGCCTCTGCTCTGCTTAGAGGTTTTTAGAATCTCCTTTGGCATGGCTCACCTCCACACCATTGTTCTGAGCACTTTACCAGTTCGTTTTGCAGAAACAGAGTATATTGATATGGCCCTTGATAAGATCCAGGACCTGGAGTCCAGTCTCCTTGAATTGTTGGGAACCACTCCCTTGTCTGTACATTTTGCGGAGCTCGCCCTCAGCTATAGTAAGAGGTACGATTCAGTCTGCATGTTGTGCACAGTTTCAGTACCTTCATGAAGAACGCGGGGTTATTCGTATCAGAAATTGTATAAACCTTGCTTATACGGTGGTAATGAATGGTGATTTCTTCTTTTGAAATAAAATGATTTGCTTGTAATTCCAGCCCTGTATGGATTTTGGGTATTTTGCTTTCAAGTTACTTGATTTATCTTTATAAATTTATTCGTCTGTGCATATGCATGTAGTTAGCTGCGCCTACATTGCCTTCTGTATTTCTCATGGCCCTTACTCCTAACTGTGAAATTCCCCACTTAAATTTCGGGTCTCGGGGTTTCCTTATGCCTGATGCCAAGAGCTTACTGTCCTCACGGACTCCCGATCTTTGGTATGGCGATGCGCCCCCTTCTAGCTTTAGCCCTCCCCTAGGCTATGCTTTGGTGCATGTGACCCTGTCCTATGTGACCGTAGTCCTATTCCTTGTCGGGATTCGGGTTTTTGTGACTTTCACTATCACGAACCTCTATCCTCACAGACTCCCAATTATCGAATCTCCGATATGGAACTTTATGTGCTAGCCCTCCAGGCTAGACATCCCCCTCATATGACCGTCGTTCCATGTGATCCTGGCCCTATGCTTCGTCAGATTTTTGGGGTTCCAAATGTCGAACCTCACAAGTCCTTAGGACTCACGATTTTTTGATTCCCGATATGCTCCTAGCACCTTGCCCCTTAAGCTATGCTCGTGATCCACACGACCTCGCCTTGTGACCACAGCCTTATGGCTCCCCATCGGGGTTTCGGTCCTTCTCGAGCAAGAATTTTCCTTACTTCAAATTCCGTGATGCCTTAGTGTTTACTTTTGGTCAACGACGGTTTAAAAGTGGGTTAAAACTTTAAATATTGCGAGTGAACTATTAATGAAATCGGGATTCAAGGTTTCCCGTAACAAAGAATCACGAAACCCCGATCTCTGATTTCGCGACATGATTAAGGCCTAATTAAAACATTGATTAATTAATTCTGTTTAACAAAGGTTTAAGTGTTAAGTCACTTACATCATGTAATCTACCACGTGTCCACCGTTGACTCTTCTGTGGGCCCCGTTATCCCTCGACCCATCGAGAAATCATGTTTCGCGATTTCATAATGCATGGATACTTAGTTCATGGGATCCCCGATTTCCCGATGATTTAAACCCTAATGGATGATTCCTTATCAGGACTTCTCTGATAACGTCGGTCTCGTCCACGCGTCCCCTAAATGAACGGTCCTAATTCCTCTGGGGTTTCGGAACTTGCAATGCCATAGTTTCCTTGTTCTTAGGAACTCCGATTTCCCGATCTGCGACTTTCGCCCGATTCCCGACACCTATCCTATGTAAACGGGCAGCTCTAATCTTCCCGGCATTTCGAGACTTATGGTATCTCGATTCCCTTGCCCTTGAGAATTATGATTCTTCGATGGCCAATATCCCGACTCTCGTGCGATCTCTGCCACATGTCCTCTAAAATGAAGAGTTCAGATCTTGTCGGGAAATCGCGGATCGCGATTCCGTGTGACATGATTTTCGTGTGCTCGAAAACTTTGATTCCCTGATTCTCAAATCTCTCCAGGGTTCTGACACGCATCCTAAATGATGGACAATTCAGATCAACTCTCAAGGTTCGCTAATTTACAAGGCTAGGAACCTTCGCTTACCCGTACCCCGATGACCAAAATCCCGATCTGGTGGTCATGCAACACATGTCCTCCTTGAGATCCTACAGCGATGACTCCTCCGTCGTTCCGGGGTTCTTCTGGTCACATATCCTTGACTCCTGAAGCTCCAGAATACCGATGAACTCTCGACTCCCTGCCACCTCTCCCAACAGATGGACGACTCTGATTGTATCGGGGTTTTCACTATGGGTTTCCCGACCCCTTGCTCACGAAACTCCCGATTTCGTGAACTTCGATATCCCGATGCCTTCACACATCTCATTGGGATTTCTCCTCCCGTATTCCTTGAGGACTTAACTCCCTCGCAACTCTTTGCAGATCCGATGGTTGTCGGGTATCCACCCAAGATCTAACGGTTCAGATCTATTCTCTTTTGGGGATAATGATTAGTTGCATGAAACTCTACGCGGTGTGGAAATTGCTCTCTTTGGAACGGTCAAAATTGTAGTGTTCTACTGTTCAAGAGAGTTTACGTTATTTAAGATTTTGTCGAGGCTAATACAGGCAGGTAATTTACGCACTTCCTACGCAATACAAGTTTTCCTTATCTCTTTCCTGTTGCGCATTGGCAATTCTTCATTTGTGGTAAGTTCGAGATAAAATAGGCCCTTTCAAGGTCTTGCAAATGCCCTTTTGTAGTTTATATAGTAATAATTCATACAGTTATTAAATTTTTTTCAACTTCAAGCCTTCGACATAAGCTTCCCTCGATATTTCATCGATTTTCAGGTTTCAGTACTACTCGAAACTTCATTGACAAACATTGCTCAAATGAATTTAAATTATCAACTCTCCTTTTCGTGTTCAATAGATTTATCAGGCCGCTTTAAGGGTAGCCATTTTGTGGGAAGTGATTCTTCATCTATCTGGTTCAATGCCGCTATTTTAAAGAGTGTTCCTTTGAATGTTCAAACTAATACCGCATTAGCCATTCATGATCCAGTTAACGAGTATTGTCTAAAACGGTCGCTTGTGATATATATGAGACCATTTGCTTGGATAATATAGGGTGCTACCTTGAGTATATTTTCTCTTTAGAACACATTCCCAGAGGAAATTGGCTAGATGTCACATAAAATAGTATATCCTTATACCCTTCAGATGATGCTAAAGTTGAACTCTGTATGACGACATCAATTGTATTAGGAGGATAAATATTTACAACTTCAATTGTGGTCATGAACTTTCTATTCATGAAATTGGTGAGTATGGAAGCAATGGTTTCCTCTAATATAATATGAAATTTTTATCAAAATTGGGACTAATAAGAACAGGGGTAGTAGTGATTGCATGTTTGATTTCCGTAAAAGCCTTTTGAATTTCTGATGTTCATTCAAATTTTGTATCCTTCTTTAGTAAACTATTTATTGTCTTAACAATCGTGGCATAATCTAGAACAAATATTCATTCAAAACTTATCTTTCCAAAGAAATATTATACTCCCTTTCAAGACATAGGAGGATTTAAGTAATTTATTGCCTTACCCCTTTCTGGATCAATGTATATGCCTTCTTTACTCACAGTATGGCCTAGTATTCTCCCTTATAATATAGAAATAAACACGTTTTTGGATTCAAAGATATCACGTCATACATCCTACATAGTTCAAAGACTTGTATGACATGTTTGAAATGTCTTTCCCTTATTTTTGAATGAACTGTCAAATCATCCCAGTAATATGCCATATACCATATCAGTCATGTTTGGTCAAGATGAATGTTGCTCGACACAATCTATTAAGACACAAATGACGTGTGTTTCTTATAGGTTAAGCGTGGCTGGAATTAATCGTTTGGGATTTTGGCCCTTAGGCCCAGATTTCGAACTAAGATGCTCTGATACCATATGTAACAACCTAATATTTCTAAACATCATTAAGTTTCCTAAACATTTATGAAAGTAAACTGAAACAAAACTTGATAGCATGATATTGACTTTTATAATAGTAACCCCAGTAGCTTAGATTTATCAATAAATACTAAAACCATGGCAGAATGAAATAAATACATAACTTGACAAGTACCTGGTTCTGATGCTAATTTTTGTTGCCAGCTGCCTTGCTGCTGCTCTCCTGCTACCTGCTACACAGTCCAGTCCTGCTGAAAACACAGAAAAATAATTGCCCAAAACTATTGTCCACCCTACCAACTAGGAAAACGACCTAGCTCCAGGATATCTATGGATATCCTAGCCCCCGTGCCCAAAACCTCTAGCAACTCGGTGCCTGCCTGATCAATATGTCACAACCAGAAAATCCCGTGCCTCAATATGAGCGCACCAATCTCACAGCAAAGCTCTCAACTCTCTGCAGATAGCAAGAAAATTGTCCTCCGCAACCATACCCCCCTGTCGAATGGTGCGCACATCCCCCTCTTCCCTTCCCTTATTCCTCCCAACCAACTCACGCAATTATTCCTTCAACCACCCTCCGTCCTCCGTCCTTAGTCATGAGTTAATGTTTTATCTTCTCGTGATCCATGGCTATCCCCCTCTACATACGCCACCATTTTATATCATTTTTCATTGATCTTTTAATTTTACTTCACAGGTCATTAAATGTGATATGTAGTTTGAATTATTACTCAGTTAACCATAATTAAATTCTGTTAATTAATTTTACCTTATAATCTTAAGCATGTATCCAATTAGGGTCGTTACAATTTGGACAAAAAAGTGCCATAGGGGTATTTATGAGTTTCATGAATGAGGTGTTCTGTGAGTAATTAGAAAAAAAATTCAAAGTATTCATTGAATATATTTTGATTTACTCTCAAATGTTGGAGGAGCATGACGACCACTTGCACTTGGTACTACAATGTTTGTGAGAGCACAAATTGTATGGGAAATTTTGCAAATGCTCATTTCATCAATCAAAGATTTACTACTTAGAGAATGTCATCTCTAATGAAGGTATCATTGTGGATCCATCAAATTTCAAGGCTATTATGGGATGGCCTACATCGACGAATGTGCCAAAAGTGTGTTGCTTCATCATTTTAGCAGGATACTATAGATGATTTTTCAGAGGTTTTCAAAGATAGAAAATCCAATCATAGAATTGCAGAAGAAGAACAATAAGTTTGTTTGGACCGAGAAATGCACAAAATCATTTCAAAGGCTCAAGGAGTTGTTGACAATGAAACTAATACTAAGGTCCTTGACATGGACATGCACTTCTTAGTATGCAGTGACGCATCCAAGGAAGGCTTAGGCAGACTCTTGATGCAAGACAGTCGAGTGATCGCTTACATCTCGCGGAAATTGAAAAGGCATCAGAAGAAATACATGACACACGATTTGGAATTATTTGCCATTGTATATGCCTTGAAGGTTTGGAGACACTACCTTATTGGACAAAAATTTGAACTAAAAAGGACCACTGTGGACTACAACACATATTTACGCAAAGCAACCTGAATGCACGACAACAATGTTGGTCAAAATTTCTTAGTGAGTATGATTTTGAGATTACTTAGATAAAGGGAAAAATGAATAGAGTGGAAGATGCCTTGAGTCGAACACCATGCATCTTTTCAGTATTGGCTCTTCAGATGAATCTATGTGAAAAGATTCTATCTTTATAGCATGATGATGACTGGTACAAGGAGGTCAAGGATTTTTTAGACAGAACACAATGATGGCACCAAGATTTGATGTATTTGCATTTGAAAAAGATATATTATTGAGGTGTACCAATCGAATTCACATATTGTCGAATGACGAGTTGAGGAGTTGATCCTAAATGAGGCTCACGAAGCAGTGTACATGGCTCATCCAGGAGTCATGAAGATGAGGGCAGACCTTAAACCCTTATTCTTCTGGAAAGGAGTGAAGGAAAACATAGTCAACTTTGTGGCCAACTATCTAGACTGTCGATAGGTAAAAGATGCACATAAACATCCAACAAGATTACTACAACCACACACTATTATGAAATCAAAATGGGAGGTCATTTCGATGGATTTCATTGTGGGATTTCCACTGATAACAAGGAGACATGAATTGATTTTAGTGGTAGTCGACACTCTGACGAAGAGTTCTCACTTTATTCCTGTGCATACGATGTATCAAGCACTTGACATAGCTAGAGTTTTCATCATTGATATTGTGAGGCTTCATGATGTGCCCAAGAGGATTATGTCTGATCGAGGATCGATGTTTACCAGACGATTTTGGACTCTTTCCAAGACGCCTTGGGAACCCAACTTAGATTTAGTACTATGTATCACCCGGAGACTAACAGGAAGACTGAAAAAACAAACCAAATCTTGGAAGACATGTTGTACATGTACGTGATGGACAAACAAAGGCATTGGTAAGAATTCTTTCCACTCGTAGAATTCACTTATAGCAATAGCTACCAAGCACCATTAAGGTGGCGCCTTTCGATTTCCTTTATGGGTGACTGTGTTGGATGACTTTGAGTTGGGATCAGCTTGAGGATAAAGTCATGGTGGCACAAAAAGCGATCCAAGAAATGGAATATCAAATGAAAACAATAATACATGGGATCAAAGAAGTGCAGGATCGACAAAGGATTTATGTCTATGCACATTGTGTCGGTCGTAGTTACAAAGTTGGTGATTGAGTATTATTGTGGGTAAAACCACATAAGAGTTTGAATGAGTTTATAAAAGGAGATAAAATCTCCCCTAGGTTCATGGACCTTTCAAAAATTTTGGAGAGGAAGGGGCCCGTGGCCTATCAACTAGCCTTGCGTGATGATTTGAGGAGTATGCACGATGTTTTTCATGTATCTTTTTTGAGACATTATATTAGTGACCCTACATATATTATTGACATGAGTTCCTTGCAGCTCTAAGATGAGGGTGCACTCCTGGATGAGCTGATCCAAATACTAGATCATTGCATTAGATAGCTACGATGTCGAACAAAAGATCATGTCAAGTTCCAGTGGGACAACTATAGTCCACACTTGGTGATCAAGGAGGATGCATATGATATGTGCCAAGAATTTCCATTTTTGTTTGATAGATAGACTTATGAAACTGTGATACATTGTTTCAACACTTATATGGTGAAAATTTGGGATGAATTTTAGACCAAGAGGGGGTGTATGTAACATCTTGCTCTTGCATGCACTGAGAAAACTTTTTCTTTGAGGACATTTGTTTGCAAGTGATCCAGATTATTATACTATTTGGTATTTGATTATGATTATGAGGTATTATGGATATGATGGCATGTTATTTTGTTGTATTGATATATACAGGTTCTATTGACTCAGTTCTCCTGAGTGTGAAGGATTTTGGACATCGAGGAGGCAGAGGCATCGATGAAACCCTTGGACTATGGATCGAGTCAGGGAGTGGACTATTGGGTTATATTGTTGTATATATGACATATGTGCATATGATTAGATATTATGATTATGGATCTCATTTATGACATGATTAGTTGATGATGCAGGTTGACGATAGATTGTCGACCAAACTCACATGTGTAGTAGAGGGGTCACGCATGACTACTAGAGACATTGAGGGAGAGGTGTGGACAACAACCCTACCACGGGATACTAGCACTCCCATCATGGCTCAAAATGTAGGTTAATGATTACCTAGTTCTATAAGACCCACGATGTCATGAGGGAAGACTGCAACAGTCGCTCATGATGATTCTAAGGGGTGTGCAATAAGGTAGGGTCCTTATTCCTTAGAGGCCCTTAGTATCCCACAAGATTACCTCGCAAACTATTGACTCCAGGGGTTTTTTGTTTCTACCAAGTTAGTCAAGAGGAAAGTTGCACCCTTGGAGCATCTAGTGTGTCCTAAAGGGCACATCGAACAAGGGAAATAAAAGGAGGAAACCAAAACCCTTGGAGAATGGAAATTCAATACTAACAACGAATGTATTTATATTACAAGACTGCATCGACCTAGTTAGCGATATCTTATTCCAGTAATGTTAAGGAAATTAATTACATTTAATAAGACAGTAAAATCCTAATATGCCAAGAAATTATCTCATTTCGTGTATATCCTATATTTACACTCTGCAATATCACTTTACCAATGATTTTACCACTCATAAATGTTTTAAGTTTTTAGGAAGGAATTTATTAATTAGAGGCAGTTTTATCACTTAGATGAGTTGAAATTTTTCAGAAGCTAATCCATTTTCAGAGAACGATTTTAAGATTTTGGTTAAGCGATTTTAAAATCAGAAGGACAACCTCTACTAAAATGACACATGTGTTTCATTTGAGATACCCAACGAATTGATATAGCTCAATTCCCAATGAATGACATCAGGGAGACCTTCTCATTTATACAATGAAGGACTACAATTTTTATGCATTTAAACGATGGAATTTTACCTTGACCATGATTGCGTGGTTACCATAAGATGGACTGTGTTTGATCTTGATCTTGATCGCGTTCTTTCACTACCTTGGCTATGATTTTGTATTGGTCATGATCCTCGTACCCTATGGTTATATAGACAACGATGGATTTTATATTCATGTAACAACCCACCTAAGTAAGGACAACTACTCTGACAACCAGTGCAAACTTTTTTTTTTTTGTTTAATAGGGTGCGTGTGCGCGTGTAGAAGAACCGAACTCTGGACTCTACGTCGCCACTCGACACAATCCGACCCAGCCCTTGGAAGGTCTACCCATCCAATACCACCTAAGGTTTAATAACAACACCCTTTCTTTACAAGCCCAGATTAATTCTAAAGTGCGTAACTCAAGAACGAGTCAACGCATAAGTTCGCCCTTAACCCCAAAAACATTACAATTTGTTATCAAGGACTAAGAAACGCATTAAATTTATATCGCCTTCGCCTTGCGCATTAACAGGCACTGTCATCAATAAGGGACCTCCATAAAATACCGCTTCATTAACCTTTCCTAAGGACCCCACGGAGGTACATATTAAACTCAACCTAACAATAATCCTTCCGTTGGAACTACCTGATTCTTACCACGTTGCCATAACTTGAACGCTAGTTTTATTACGAGAAAAAAGGTAAATTAGGTAATAGCCATCCCAATTAAATGCCGTCCACTACCGAACTACTTTATTTGATAGTACAATCCCTTTTTCTGAACCCCTATAAGTTATGGTACTTAGTTTCCGGGCCTTACACCATATAGGCTATTCAAGGAAAAGTAACCTATACCACACCATATCAGGAGAAGATAACCATACTACGCTTACATCCCACTAACCTTACCAGGATAACAAGTCACCTTACATCCGTAGGTGTTAACCCCATAAGCGAATTTACAGTATCATTGCCATAAAGTAGTATCACCATTTCATTAAGTTATAACGACCTTGCCCAACATTCCCAACCATTATTTGCATTGCGACATAAGGTCCTATGATTATTAACATAAAAATAGGTGTTCCATTTCCTTATCACCACCCTAAAGCGAATAACATCAACCTTATCCCTACTCTAAGCAGTTGACATTGGCATTACCTTACCTTCTTCCTTAGGTTATATCGACTATGCAATTTCGCCCTACAAATTCCATAACTAAATTTTCGTGTTAAAATTACAATATGATGACCTAGCATATCACCTACTAAATTTCAATTAAAAATATGGTGACATCACCAAGAGTTGGCAAACATGGCAACCTTATGGTTCTAAATTCACCATCATACAAGATTAAAATTATTATTGTTATACATAGGGCACCTTATGGTTATGGTTAATGACCATAGTAATGTTATCCTTCTAATTAGACCCTTTTAACTTATTCCCAAAGATAATCAAACTTAACTTTCAAGTCTCCCTGGATTATGCAACATTACAATATCATAATCAATACGAGAATTTGTAACAATATATCAATAAATGATGGACACCTGTTGTTCGCTTGTTAGTAATATACCCAAGTCACTATATTTTTATAATTTAATGATCAGATTAATGCTTCATTCTATTCCTGCAATCTAACCAAGTATATCAACCCAAAAGGGTTACCACTAACTAGGACTATCAACGCCTTATTTATCGAAACTAACTAAGCAAGCTAACGTCCGATCTTAGTCAGTGAAATGTAAATAGGTACAGGTACAATTTAGGGGCCGATTCAAGTTCCAAGAATTATTTAAATTCGGGTAAAAGTCTTCCTTCATTCGCATAGCAATAAGGACAATTATTGAACCTTAGGAACGACCTGAAATGAGATTTAATTCAGTATGAAATATTCACTTTAAGAGTTAAAAGTTTTCCTGGATTGTCATGAAGCAGAACGTTGCCTTTCAAGCTTGTCGAAAAGAGGTAAAAGTTGTGTGGAGGCTATGGCTATCTTATGTTGTTTAGCTATTCTAACTCGTGAATGGTCACACAACACAGTTAATAAGTTGATGATTGACCTTTCTAAGTATTCAGGAAATTCTCATCTTTTCACACGGTGTGAATACTAGACACGTATTTAAGCCTCTTAATACTTTTATATTACAGTTCTCCAAGGATATGGCGTGAAGCACGATCCGGAACCTGGTAATAGATACTCATTTCTTGAATGCAAAAAGGCCTCTTTCGTTCTTGAGTAGTTCAAGTTTATACCAGTTCAAGTGGATACTTTATATTATAGTTATGGGTCTATAATGTTCCAAAAATTGTCTGTAACACAGTTATGAATTAATAAAATGATTCCTTTTGCAGGTCGCTTGCTGTCAAGGATGATTGCTTCTGCCTGTTGGGAGCACCCTGGAGAATCTGGCGAGTTTAAGGCGGGAGTACGGTCTTTCAAGGTGCGTAAACGAGGTTTGGTTGTCATAGAAGCCTACAGGACGTTCAGAGATCGCTATAAAACCAAGGAACATACTCAGGTAAGGGTAAATCGTGGCAGCAGTACGCAGGCCAGAAAAACGCAGAACCCAACACGTGGTCCAACGCCTTAAAGTCCGAGCATGATGGGTCTGCCTTCTAGGTTAACTCAACGCAATTAAAGCTAAATCATTCCCGCGCTGACCATTTCAAGGCACACCGATCGACTGAAAAGCGAGATATCCAGCTGGTCTGTAATTCGTTAGTCCGAGGGTGTACTCCCAGCCAACAAAGCAACTGTAAGACGCAGGCGGAGCCGACCGAGGTTGGCAGACGGAGCGATGATAATCCATCCACTAAAGCCATGTTCATTCCTTGACAGAGATAAAGTTATTTATGATGTGCGATCTAAACTACACCTGTGCGTTAATAAATATAAAATCAAGGCTGAGTGGCAGCATTACCGGCCGCCCTTGCAACCTTTAATTAAACTACCATAAATTCCCTAGAGCACCAAGGATCGAACAGCTAACAAAGGAACTGGGTCCTTGTTGAATCGAGGAACGGTTTGAAGTTGAATTTGTCGGTGCCTACGCGAATATTTTTCATTCTTTAATGATCCTTAAGTGTTTTATTCGATTTTTGATATTAGATAAATATACTAACATTGGAATTGAGAAATTCAGGAACCCTAATCCAGAGTGTACTACATGCATCCTTTAAACTAATTATGAAATCGATCACAAGATGCGTAAAAACAACAGGACTCTGTTCAATACTGTAGCCCGTTCCGCGTTAGGAGGTTCATTCAAGGAATTGTTGTAAAACGCAACAAACTGATTTTTAAAATAAATAGATTTATGGTAATGTATTACTTTAATAAAACTTCTTAAACCTAAACTGAACTGGGGATTAAAATGCTGGTCGACGCGGATCCATGGCCAAATACACTGCCTAGGAGGCAATGATAAATAGGTACAATAATAAAATTCGTAAGCATTTTAGGGATTGCCACTGGAATTTGAAATAAACAGGATATTCGATTAATACCAACACCAAACAATGCAAGTCCCCAATTAGTTTAAATCCCAGCCTCGTAAGTATCTCTTTAGGCAGGTGAATGCCGCTGATACCAACCGGAAGGATGCGCAGTCCAACACGCCCAAGAAGACGCTCCAAGTCTGCGCTCACGCAGGAACGCACAGGTGAGGATTTTCCTCCGAAGGGAAGCTTCGAGTTCGCTCAACGCCAACGCAACAAGGGGTTTTCCTATCAACTGACCGCCCAGTATATATATGTCGATATATATATATATATATATATATTTGGGTATAAGTCAGGGCTAAGGAATGACCGCTAAGGATCCTTCTACAATCGTTTCCTTTGTACAGGGATAGGACTAAGGAATGGATAATTTAACTAAATAGAGAATGACAGTAAAGTTATTGGGACAGTAGACATGTTCAACCCCAGCATCAAGATTCCATTAATCGATGGGCAAGGAAGTAGTCACGCCAATCGATCTTAGTGAGCCTCCAGTCTCCTAACTTGATCATTTAATTCGGCCCAAGCGTACAGTTACCAGATAATGTATCAGAATATAAATATGTGGATTCAATCGGTACATTGTACAATATATTTTGGAAACATAAAACAAACATATGCATAGGCAAGGCCCATCCCAAGCTACAGTTAACCCTGGTTTTAACTAGATTGACAACAGCCAGCAACCATACCTGTGATTCAGTGGTTTTTATTTGCAGAACATCTAATAAGGGACAATTACACAGTCACAACTAAGAGCAGTAAACATTTTCCTTTTTACACAGTCCAGAATGATAAGTAAAAATTAAGCAGTCATTCATAAACCTACCACGCCCGTACCAGGCGTTCTACTACAAATTTAAAGGTCATACCGTGGCCTCAGTGTTGTCCTCAAGTTTTGTCCGCGCGCCTTGCCGCTCCTTCTCCTGCTTGCCGACCTCAACGAGCTCACCGGTACCTCCCAGCCAAACGCTAGGGGTACTCTTCTTCCCCCTCAGCCCCCCGAGCCGCAAAGGGGCCACACACCACCAGAGATTCTCTAGCTCCTCAGCTCGCCTCAAAGGCTGAGCTACCACTCACAAAAATGCTGAGGCTTCCCAACTCCTACCAGTAAACCAGTCAGTCCTCCTCTCCCGGCCATAGCCCTCAATCTCAGCCCAAAAAGAAAAAGCCCCAAAAAAGCCCCTCCTCTTTCTTTCTTCCCTCCCTTTATCCCCTCAAAACCCTAATTCCCCTTTCACTTAGGTTTTCCCATTTCTTTTAGTTTCATTCGTTTGTAAAATCCAAATTGATTTTTATTTTTATTTTACTTTTCCCC
>ML778974.1:273033-287042 GCA_009831015.1 Picea engelmannii
GTGAATTAGTTGTCATTGAGCTTAAACAGTTTTAAGTCTATTAAAATATTCTTAATCTTTCTTCAAGTGATCATCAACATTATACAACATATGGACAGTAAAAGTAAAGAGCATCAGTCACACATAAGGTATAGACAGGGACAAATTTTCACGAGGAAAACCATAAAGGGAGAAAACCTCTTCTTCGTCGAAATGATAGGTAGTCTTTTAAGTTTTGTACATCATCTATAATTGAGAACCAACTCAATGTGAGGCTGCTACCTTTGTTTTACAAGCTGCAACTTGTTTGAGGGCACTGACTCTCTTGTTTCTTTAGCACCCACTAGAAGGAAGCACCAACTTCCCTAACACTCCAGCACCAACTGGATGGAAGCACCAACTTCTAGTTACAGAAGCTCCAACCTATATAGCAGAGAACAATTGTTCTCCCCTACACCACCCTACCACCCTGGTTTATCTGGTTGCAACCAGATGGAATCTACAACTCCCTGTGTTCAAGATCCCACTTGAACCTTTGAGGAAAACAATCCTCCCTATCACCTCCCAACCACCCTGGAATATGAATGAATAAATAAATATACAACTACACAAATAAATCAATTCTTACCAATCTTTCTTTGTTCTGTAAATCTGGTGTTCTTCTAACTGTTCTGCAATTCTTCTCTTCCTTTGCCTGTTCTGCAAATCTTCTCTGCTTCAACTTGTTCTGTCATTCTTCTCTGCTTCAACTTTTTTTGTTATTCTGCTTTAATTCAAGTATTTTCCTCATCTATTACTCTTCTCTGAGTTTTATCTCACACTGCGCATATTCTCAGTCTCACACTGCGCATCCTATGATTTTCTAGAACAAGCAACTTCTCGCACAGTATGTATCTTTTTCTTTTATACACACACCCATGGAAGTTCCACTTCGCATATCCTTAGGCAAAAGAAATACAACTGTCTGAGCAACTAAAACGCCAACCAATCAACAATCATGAGTCTGTTTCTCTAACAGATTCATAACTGAGGAGTTAACTGTGAGAGAGAACAATAACCCTCTGATCATATTCCGGTTTATCTGCTCTATTGGATGAACTTTATTAACATTGCCTTTAAATCGGGTTTCGGCGTTTTGACAATCCTGTGGCCGAGTGTCTCGATAGTTCATGTTGCGATCTCTGAAGTTTTGATACAGATATTTTATGCACTAGCTCCTTCCCCAATATAACCAAGGCTATGATCAAGCGCTTATGAAAAAAGTGATTTTTGCGAATTCGCCTTTCATGAGTCTAGAGATGAGGCATCTCGACTCTCCAAGTAACGATCCCTAAAACCTCGAGATGGAGTTGAGACCAATGGTCCATGATCTCGATGAATCTATGTTCTAGATTGAATCGTGAATTCGCATCTCAAGATTCCTTCCATGGAGGTCCTTATCACTCCAAGTTGTGATAGGCAAAGCTTCGAGTTGGAGCTCAAATCAATGGTCCAAAACACATCATGAATTGACGGCTGGGATTAAATCATGATTTCTCATATCGTGATTTCGATGGTTTTGTTTCTTACCTCTCCAAGTCGCGAGTCACAAAACTATGAAGTGGAGTCAATGGTCCATATCACACCTTGATCTGACGGCTACGATTAAATCATGATTTTTCATATCGCGATTTCAATTGTCATATTTCTTGCCTCTCCAAGACGTGAGCCGCGAAAATCCAAAATCGATTCGATGGTCCAGATCAAACTTGATATGACGACTGCGATTAAATCATGATTTCGCATATCGCGATTTCAATTGTCATATTTATTTCCTCTCCAAGACGTGAGTCGCGAAACTTGAAAATGGAGTCGACGGTCCAAATCAACCTTGATCTGACGACTGCGATTAAATCACGATTTTTCATATCATGATTTCAATTGTCATATTTCTTGCCTCTCCAAGATGTGAGTCGTGAAACTACAAAATGGAGTCGACTATCCAGATCAATAGTCCTGATCAACACTTGATCTAACAGTCATCGGGAACCTGCATCCAAAAAAAGAATTTTCGATCATCCTCCTAGAATTTCAAAATGTACACTCGCTTGGGGGTTTCCTGGACCTTTTCAAATATAGCTTCATCTGGAAATACAATTTGATCAACTTCTACCACATTACTTGTTCGATTAAGCCATTGAAAGTGTAGCAAACCCTCATCTCCCCTAGCTACATGAACAAGTCCTTTGCGAGTATCTGGTACAACTTGTGTCCCCTCCAGAGACATCATTCCAGCCTGAAACTCTAGCGTGATCTCCTGACAATTGAATCGGATGATGCATTACCCTACAAACCCTTCCTTCAACATCTTCTCATAATGCCCATCTATTTCATACTTTTTGTACTCATGCCATCTACACTGTTGTACTTTGCCATCAATGACAAGTATACAAGCATGCATTGTCTGTTAAAGATTTGCCAAAATTCTCAACCTTTGGAATTGATGGCAAGTCAAGAACCCACATGCATTTGGACTCCGAACACTCCTCCTGAACTCTTTTCTCCCCCTTTGACATCAATGTCAAAGAAGAAACATGCTCCCCCTGATCTGTTGCAAAACATACTCCCCCTGTCAACTATGAACATCTTGGAAATACACCAGATATTCAATAAGTACTCCCCCTGACCAGGTGAACAGATTAGACACAAGAAATTATAACCCCCAACTTTTGACGAAGATATCCAAAAGGGGTTGCTGCTAATGGTTTTGTAAATATATCTACAATATGTTCTATAGAAGATATATAATTCAGTTGAACAATTCTATTTTTAACTTGTCCTTTGAGAAAATGGTACTTTATTGGAATATGCTTAGTCTTGGAATGAAGAACAGGATTCTTGGAGACAATAATGGCACTAGTGTTATCACAGTGAATTGGAATGGGATCAGTGTAAGTTACCTTCAGATCTGCAAGAGTTTGTATCATCCATAAAATTTGTGTGCAACAAGTAGCAACATCAATGTATTCTACCTATATAGTGGATAATGAAATGGATCCTTGATTTGTACTAATCCATGCAACTAATGAGTCACCCAGAAATAATGCTCCTCTACTGGTGCTTTTTCTCATCAACACAGTTTGCCCAATCTACCTCTGAATAAGAAGTTAACTGGAAATTTTGATTTCTGTGATACCACAGACCATAAGTCATCGTTCCCTTCAAGTATTTAAATATCCTTTTGATAGCTACCAAATGACTTTGTTTATGAGCATATTGATAACGACCTACCATTCCAACAGCTTGCATTATATCAAGACGGGATGTTGTGATGTACAAAAGACTGCCTATCATAGAACGATATTTCCTTTGATCAACATTAGGTGAGATATCATCTTTACTCAACTTGCAACCAACCACCATAGGTGTTCTAACTGGAGAGGAATCTTCCATCTGAAATTTCTTCAACATCTCTTTCAAATATTTTTCTTGAGAAATAAATATTCCTGCAGAACTTTGTTTTACTTGTAAGACAAAAAAATATGATAGTTCTCCTATCATGAACATTTCAAATTCTATTTGCATAGAGTTAGCAAACCACTGGATAGATGATTCATTAGTATAGTAAAAAATAATATCATCTACATAAACCAAAACAACTAGTAAATTATCACCTTCAGACTTAATGTAAAGGTTACTGTCAACAATACCTTTCTTGAACCCTTTTTCTCATAAAAATTTGTCCAGTCTATAATACCAAGATTGTGGTGCTTGTTTTAGTCCATATAAGGCCTTCTTCAGCTTACAAACATAATTAGGATTATCTTTCAAAGAGAATCCTTCAGGTTTCTCCATATATACTTCTTCCTCTAGATCTCCATTAAGAAATGTTGACTTAACATCCATCTGATAAACTTTAAAGTTTTTATGACATGAATAGGAAAGAAACATTCTAATGGCTTCCAATCTTGCCACTAGTGCAAAGGTTTCATCAAAGTCCTGACCTTCAACTTGTGCATACCCTTTACAGACCAGTTTGGCTTTATTTCTAACAACTTGTCCTTTTTCATTCATTTTATTCTTGAATACCCATTTGGAACCTATTATATTTTTATCTTCAGGTCTAGGGACAAGCTCCCAAGTATTGTTCTTCTCAATCTAATCCAATTATTCATTCATATCTCTAATCCAATCATCATGCTTGTTGGCTTCATCAAAATTTTTAGGTCCAGTCATAGATAAAAAAGAGAAACCTGAGATTGTTTTGAATCTTTAATCAATTTCCTTCTTGTATGAACTCATTTATTTATATCTCCAATTATCTGATTTTCAGGATGATTCTTTTTAACAATTATGAGAGGTGATTTTGCTTCTTTCTGTTGATTTGTGTCAGTTGAAGTATTTGTGTCTTCACCTGATTTAGATTCTTCTCTTTCTGATCCTTGGACCTGTTCATCTTCATCTTCAACTATATCTTTTGTTCTTGGTTCAACACTGCTTACATTTCTGACTAGGATTTCTTCACCAACTTTTTTATCTATGCAATCAACTAGTTTATGCAGTCTCTTATTGTAGCATCTGTACCCTTTACTATTTGTAGCATAACCCAAAAATATACCTTCATCATCTCGGTCATCATATTTTCTAATATTTTCATCATTGTTCTTGATATAACATTTACTCCCAAAAACTTTAAAATGCTTGATTCAAGAAGGGCTTCCAAACCATACTTCATAAGGAGTCTTGTCACTGTGTAGCCTGAGATGATATTTGTTAAGGATATGAATAGTTGTATGAATTGCTTCCACCCAATATCTCTAAGGTATGTTCCTTTCATTCATCATTGATCTTTCCATTTGCTGTACTAACCTATTCTTCCTCTCAACAACTCCATTTTGCTGTGGAGTCCTTGGAATTGTGTACTCTCTTTTGATCCCATGTTTATCACAAAAATATTCGAATTTCCCTGAACTAAACTCTCCTCCTCTATTAGACCTCATTGCC
The DNA here is from genome assembly GCA_009831015.1 of Picea engelmannii. Taxonomy (NCBI): domain Eukaryota; kingdom Viridiplantae; phylum Streptophyta; class Pinopsida; order Pinales; family Pinaceae; genus Picea; species Picea engelmannii. The sequence continues at coordinate 277,996 of ML778974.1, forward strand.
TTTAATATTTTTCCTATTTGATTCTCAGTCAAAGCCCTAAACACTTTGAATTTTTCAAATGCTTCAGATTTTTCTTTCAAAAAGGAAACCCAAGTTAGTCTAGAATGGTCATCAATAATCAACATAAAGTAATTTTCTTTTCTTGTACCTTCCTTCCTTGATGGTCCACATAGATCCATATGTCCTAACTAGAGAGGTTTTTCTATTGAAGGAAAGGTTTTAGATTTGAACTGAGTGTGAGTAAGCTTTCCTATCTAACAAGGTTTACAAACAAAGTCATATGGCTTTGATATCTTTGGAAGATCGTTTACTGCCCCATTGTTTCTGAGTTTGATTATGTGATCAAAATTTAGGTGACCAAGTCTCCTATGACACAACCAACTTTCATCATATTTTCTTAAGTGACATTCTTGTTTTTCTTCTTTTAACACATAGACATTATTTTCTGTTCTTATCCCTTTTGCAATCAATTGTCCTGAACTCAAAGCCTTTATTTTACAATCTTTAGAGGTAAAAACAACTTCACATCCTTTGTCACAAACTTGACTGACACTTATTAGATTATGTTTCAGACCATCTACAAACAACACATGTTGAGATTTTCCTTTGCCATTGCTCAGGCTTACCATTCCTTTACCTTTTATTTTTCCTGGTGCATCATTTCCAAAAGTTACATTCCCTGATTTGTTTTCACTTAAAGTTAGAAACTTACTTTTGTCTCCAGTCATATGTTTGGAACATCCATTGTCAATATACCAGGGATTCTTTTGTTTTTGGGATGATAATACTAGTCCACACTTGTCATCTTCTTTCTTCTTCCAGACCTTGACATTTTCAGCAGTGGGGTTCAAGTCTAGATTGTATTTCCTTAAGCGACAGTCTGCAGTTTTATGTCCATAATTATGACAGTTGTAACATTCTGGTTCACTGAATAATAGATCATAACGATTGTTATTCTCATATATGTTGTTGTGTTTCACCTGTGTCCTTCTCCCAGTCATCGCATGATTTATAATCTGTGATTGTTTGTTGCTTGGCTATCTCAATCTTTATTGTGGAAGATAGTTATTCATTGAATATCTTGATTGTTCATATCTAAATCTTAACGAATAGTTTATAGCTTTGTGACCAAAATTAGAGTAGAAAAAACAATAACCATAGAAAAAATCTGTCTTATTTGAGGAGGTCGATTTCTTTCATGTCGATAATCTTTCTGTTTTGCAAATTCGGTTCTAGTGCTTTTTCTTTCATTCCTTCTTGGTGGCTGATTTTCCTTCTTTGTTTCTGCAAAGTGATTGTTGTCAATGCTTGAGGATTTGACAAACTTGACAGATTCTAGATTACTTGGATGATCACTACTTGATACTTCTTAATATCCCAATCCATCTTTCAATTTTGAATTTCTTTGCTGATTTAGAATGAATGTTAATCCTTCTGAGGCCTTAATACTTGGCAGATTTTGGTGATACAATCATTTAAACTTCTCCATTTCTTTTCTAGTTTTTACTATCTCTTCTTCTAAGGCTTCACACCTGAATTTCTTCTCTGACAATTTTTGTTTCAGTATGTCTTCTATTTTCTTTGCCTCTTCTAATTCCACTTTCAACAGAGCAAATTCTTCATCATGTTTTTTACTTTCTTTCTCGAACTGTATCAACAATTGTTTTTGTTTTCTGTTCTTAATTCCGAGTCTGTCAATTTCTTCCTGTGCACTGATCAGTTCTCCTTCCATATCAACCACAACTTCTTCATTATTATCATCATTGCCTATGATTTTATTATCATAATCCTCTTTGGCCATAATCATGAAGTCATTTGCCTTATCTTCATAGGAAGAGTCACTATCGGTGTCTTCTGAGGAATTGTCATTATTTGCAACCAAACTTTTCTTCTTATTATATTTCTTGTATTTGTACTTCTTTTCATCATCAGAGTTCTAGTCCTTTTTCTGATGGGGACACTTAGATGCAAAATGACCTATCTTACCACAGTTAAAGCATTTGAAGGGAAACTTCCCTTGATATTTTCCTGATCCTTTCTTTAACCTTCTTACAAATTTTGCCTCAATATCATCTAATTCTAAATCAACATTCTTGTCTGCTTTAAAAGATGCTTCTTTGGCACTGGATTTATCTTTGCTAGTTCTCATTTCATATGCCATTAAAGTTCCTAGAAGATGATCAATGGACAGGGTTTTGAGATCATTTAATTCTTCTATTGCAGAGACTTTTGGATTAAATTTATTAGGCAGAGATCTTAAAATCTTCTGAACTAAGAGTGATTCATCAAACATCTCACCAAGACCCTTCATGGAATTTACAAGTTCTTCAACTCTTAAAAAATACTTGCTAATTGTTTCATCTTCATTCATCTTTAGTTGTTCAAATTTCAATCTGTATGTTTGAAGTTTGGCATCTTTTACTTTCTCATTTCCTTCATAACTGCTAATAAGTTTATCCCACATTGCTTTGGTAGTTTCAAGATGCATCACCTTTACAAACTCAACTTCAGTAAGTCCATTCAAGATAGCATTCATTCCCTTAGCATTAAAACTAAACTCTAAATTATCATCGTTGGAGGCTAGCACAACAGGCTTTGTATATCGAGTCTCTACTACATCCCAAACATCAGCATCCAAGGCCATTAAGTATGTTCTCATTCTAATCTTCCAGAAGGAAAAATTTGTTCCATCGAACAGAGGGGGCTTAGAGGCTGAAGTCCCTTCATGGATTGTCATGTTTAAGCTTACAGATCTATCTTTGAATAAAAGGAACCTGCTCTGATACCAATTGTTGAAATTACTAAGACAACTGAGAGGGGGGCGGCGGGTGAATCAATTGTCATTGAGCTTTAACAATTTTAAGTCTATTAAAACATTCTTAATCTTTCTTCAAGTGATCATCAACATTATACAACATATGGACAGTAAAAGTAAAGAGAATCAGACACACATAAGTTATACACAGAGACAGATTTTCACGAGGAAACCCATAAAGGGAGAAAACCTCTTCTTCTTTGAAATGATAGGTAGTCTTTTAAGTTTTGTACATCATCTATAATTGAGCACCAACTCAATGTGAGGCTGCTACCTCTATTTTACAAGCTGCAACTTGTTTGAGAGCACCGACTCTCTTGTTTCTATAGCACCCACTAAAAGGAAGCACCAACTTCCCTAATGTTCCAGCACCAACTATATGGAAGCACCAACTTCCAGTTACACAAGCTCCAACCTGTATAACAGTGAACATTTGTTCTCCCCTACACCACCCTACCACCCTGGTTTCTCTGGCTGCAACCAGATGGAAGCTACAACTCCCTATGTTTAAGCTCCCACTTGAACCTCTGAGGACAACAATCCTCCCAAGCACCTCCCAACCACCCTGGAATATGAATGAATAAATAAACAGACAACTACACAGATAAATCAATTCTTACCAATCTTTCTTTGTTATGTAAATCTGGTCTTCTACTAACTGTTCTGCAATTCTTCTTTTCATTTGTCTATTCTGCAAATCTTCTCTACCTCAACTTGTTCTGTCATTCTGCTTTGCTTCAACTTGTTCTGTTATTCTCCTATGCTTCAAGTCTTTTCCTCATCTATTACTTTTCTATGAGTTTTATCTCACACTGCGCATATTCTCAGTCTCACACTGGGCATCCTATGATTTTCTGTTTCTTACAGTTTCATTCATTTTTCATCCATAACAATCAACATCTCGCACAGTCTGTATATTTTTCTTTTATACACACACCCATGGCGGTTCCACTTCGCATCTCCTTAGGCAAAAGAAAGACAATCGTCCGAGCAACTGAAACGCCAATGGATCAACAATCATGAGTCTGTTTCACTAATAGATTCATAACTGAGGAGTTAAATGTGAGAGAGAACAGTAACCCTCCAATCATATTCTAGTTTATCTTCTCCGTTGGATGAACTTTATTAACATTGCCTTTAAATTGGGTTTCGACATTTCGACAATCCTATGGCCGAGTGTCTCGACACTTCATGTCGTGATCTCTAAATTTCTGAAACAGAGCGTTTCTGCACTAGCTCCTTCCCCAATATGACCAAGGCTATGATCAAGCGCTTATGCAAAAATTTCTTTTTGCGAATTCTCCTTTCGTGAGTCTAGAGATGAGGCATCTCAACTCTCCAAGTCGTGATCCCCGAAACCCCCAAATGGAGCGAGATCAATGGTCCACGATATCGATGAATCTACGGTCCAGATTTAATCATGAATTCTCATCTCACGATTCCTTCCACGGATATCATTATCACTCCAAGTTGCGATAGGCGAATCTCCGAGTTGGAGCTCACATCAACGGTCCAAAACACATCCTGAATTGACGGTTGGGATTAAATTGCGATTTCTCATATCGTGATTTCGATGGTCTTGTTTCTTACCTCTCCAAGTCGTGAGTCGCGAAACTCTGAAATGGAGTCAATGGTCCAGATCACACCTTGATCTGAGAGCTGCGATTAAATCGCTATTTTGCATATCATGATTTCAATTGTCATATTTCTTGCCTCTCCAAGACGTGAGTCACAAAACTCCAAAATGGAGTCGACGGTCCAGATCAACCTTGATCTAATGGCTACAATTAAATCGTAATTTTTCATATCGTGATTTCAATTGTCATATTTATTGCCTCTCCAAGACGTGAGTCATGAAACTCTGAAATGGATTCGACGGTCCAAATCAACGTTGATCTGATGGTTGAGACTAAATTGTGATTTTTCATATCGCGATTTCAATTGTCATATTTATTGCCTCTCTAAGACGCGAGTCACAAAACTATGAAATGGAGTCGACGGTCCAGATCAATAGTCTCGATCAACACTTGATCTGACAGACATTGGGAACCTGCATCCAGAAAAAGAATTTGCGATCATCCTCCTTGAATTTCAAAATGTACACTCGCTCGGGGGTTTCCTGGACCTTTTCAAATACAGCTTCATCTGGAAATACAATTTGATCAACTTCTACCACATTACTTGTTCGATTAAGCCATTGAAAGTGTAACAAACACTCATCTCCCCTAGCTACACGAATAAGTCCTTTCCGAGTATCTGGTACAACTCGTGTCCCCTCCAAAGACATCATTCCAGCCTGAAACTCTAGCATGATCTCCTGAAAATTGAATAGGATGATTCATTACGACATATAGAATCCGTTATGACCAAACCCTACAAACCCTTCCTGCAACGGATTCTCATAATTCCCATATATTTCATACTTTTTGTACTCATGCCATCTACACTGTTGTACTTTGCCATCAATGACAAGAATACAAGCATGCACTATCTGTTAAAGATTTTCCAACATGAATTTCAAAGTTGTTTATGTTCTTGTTGTTAGCTCTGTAATTCACATCTTTATGTCCAAAATTATTATATGCATAACATAAACCAAAAAATATAGTTTGATACCTGTGAGTTGAAGATATTTTGAAAGGAGGTGCTCTTATGAATCCTTCTTCTTCTTGAGGCCTATCTGTTTGTTGTTCATTCTAAAATCTGAATCTTTTCAGCGGAGGAGTGTCCCTTTAATATTCCTTGTATATCTTCCTATCCCCTTTGATTGTTTCTGAATAGCTTTTTGGATATGTTTCTTTCTCTCTTGTTTTGGAGCTTGATCATTTTTCTATGTGATTGTATCCTAGTCTGGACTTGTCAAGATGAAATTTTTTACTGTTGATAATGTCATCCAAAAATTTTGACCTATTCTGCATATTTTTCTTTTGAGTATCCTTTCTTAATGTGACAATCTCTACTTCCAAATTTCCAATCATCTTGTCCTTTTCTTCTAGCTATTCTTTGAGTGATTCTTCAATTCTTTTATCTTCTTCTATTTGAACCTTCAAATTTGTGATCAGTTGTTCTAGTTCTTGAGTGTCTTCTTTCTTGTCTAGTTCCACTTGTAGTTTCTTGTTTTTCTTCTTTTCTCTTCTGATAACTTGTATGGCACACATCAATTTTTCTTGGTAGTCAACTTCAGCCTCTTCAATTTCTTCTTTGACTTATTCATATTCTTCTTCAGAGTCTTCTACTTCCATGAATAGAATTGTTCCTGTCTCACTATCGCTGACTTCATCTTCATCTGATGATGAGATGTCTTCTTTGGTGCATAATATTTTCTTGAAAACTTTATTTGTAGTTCTTTTGCATTTATATGGTTTTTTTGCCTTTTAATTTACGTTCACCATTTCTCTTTTTCTTATGAGGATATTTGTTAGCAAAATTACCAATACCATCACAATTAAAACAAATTAAAGGAAGCTTACCTCTATACCTACCATCAGTACCCTTGTTCAGGATTTTGACGAAGTTGGCTACTTCTTAATCATCTTCCGAGACGTCAGAGTTGTTGCTATGTTCTTCTTGTTTCTTTTCCTTTTTCTTTGATATTTTGGATTCTTTGAAATCTACTTCTTTTACATATGGATTTTCTTGTTTAGTTCTCATTTCATATGCCGTGAATATTCCATGCAGTTCATCCATGCTTATTGAGTTTAGATCTAATATTTCATCTAGTGCTAATATCTTATGGTCAAATATCATAGGAAGAGATATTAGTACCTTTTGAACAATTACAAATTCTTATATTTATTCTCCCAATCCTATGATTGTATTCATTGTTACATTGAATCGTAAGAAGTAGGCTACAATATTCTCATCTTCCTTCATCTTTATTTGTTCAAACTAACCTCTGTAAGTTTGAAGCTTTGCTGCTTTGACTTTTGAATCTCCTTCATAAATATTTTGAATCTTGTCCAAATTATCTTTAGCGGATTTACAATGTGCAACTTTGGTTAATATAGTTTCACTGAGACCATTTAGAAGTGCATTTCTGTCTTTGGAATTATTTTGACCGAGTTTCACTACTTTTTCATTAGTTGGTGGAACTGTTGGTGTTGTGTATCCTGTTGAGGTCCTATATTTATAGGTAACCCGATTATTCAGCTGTTATTTGGTGTTGCCCACTTGATGAAGAAATATAGCTTGTTGTTCTCTTAGTTATTTCCATTTCCCCCTCCATCCATTTCGCTCGATCCTCCATCACCCTGCTGCATCCTTCATCCACCATTGTACCCTCACTCCCTTGTTCTTCTGACCCATTGAGTATGTATCGCCCGCCACTCATCCCTACATAAACCAAACTTAGGATAAACAAAAAGAACAATAAATTAACAATGTTAGTAATAAAATTAGTATAGTTAGTTTAATTAAAATATGTTAGACTAGTTATTAATTAATTAATTAATAATTAAGTTAGTTTTTACATTAGTAATTAGGTTAGTTTTTATTAATTTAAATAAAACATATATAAATGAAAACATATAAAACATAATTAAAATATTAAAACAAAATAAAATTAAAATAAACCAAACTTAAAAATTAAAACAAATTATAATCAAACAAAAATAAAAAATAAAACATAATAAAACAAACACGTAAACAAAAATCAAAATAAATTAAAAACAAAAAGTAAAAACATAAAATAGATCCTAATTTTCTACCCACCCGTAACTTCACACACACATCCCCAAATATCTAAACAAAACAAATCCACATTCATAAATAATAACAGACGCCCCCTTGCCATCTGAAGTTTAATGAGAGGGGGGGGGTCCAGAATGAAGTAGTTTCCTTATACCACTCATGGACATGTGGTGGATCCAAAATCCATCTTACCCCCCCCCCCCATAAAACCACTTACCACCTCACGAGGGTCGAGAATTACCATCTTTCCCCAAAAACAAAACCACTTTCACAATGTTTTGTCCAATCTTTTTCTGAAGGTAATTGCGGGCAAACAAAGATGAAATTTCAAAAACCAAGAGAGGTTTTTGTTCAGCACGGGATGAATAACAACAACCTATCCCTTTTTTTTCACAAGGGCCATGGGAAGGGAGAATTGAATCCATCTTTGATACCTATTTTGACAATGTTTCATTTTTCCTATTATAGTCCTGATTTTGCGGGAGTTGTTTCGGAGAGCTAGAGGAGAATTTGGAAAAAAAAAAGGAGTTGTTTGTCCACAACATGCACATATACAGTAACCTCTTTAATTTTTTCCCAGGTGTCACCGATTGGGATAAATAAATGTCTGATCGTACCCCTATTTTTAGCAAGTTCGACCAAAATCTCAGTTTAGATATTTTTGGGATTTACTTGTTATTTTGGGCCAGGTGGTTGAATTTGACCTCCTGAGCCTGAGGAGAGTATTGTTTATATATTTTAATGAATCAAATGTGAAAGAGAGGATTCAGTGGCCATGATTTGATTTGTATTAGAGCTCATAGATCTTTCTGTATTTTTCATCAATTAAATTATATAGTCACAGCAGTTACATGATTCTTGTGTCAAATCCATTGGTGAAGTTTTTCTCATTGTGATTTTGTTTTTCTCTGTTTTCATATATGTTTCTCTTCTCTATTGTTTTAAAGAGATTTAAGATCAGGATTTGTGTAAAAACACTATATTCCCAGTTTAAAACAATGTCAATGTTTTCCACTGAAAGTTAAACGCAGAATTCTTCACTGCTCTATCTTTAATTTGACTTCTTAACATTTTCCCCCTCTTCCATACCTCAAAATTATATAGAATCCAATGATTTTCCTACCTTGCCCTCTAAGGCTGTCTGTAGGATTTGTTTTTTATTAAATCTCATATTGTGACTCCATTTCCCATGGTTCCTCTTCTCTGCACCAACCCAACTCAAAAACATATTCTATTCTGCATAGATAGCCTAATATATTATTTCGAACAAATCTAAATCAGATAGCGAGATCCCTCTCTGAGTCTTGGAGGGTTAGATCCAAGACTCGAATTGGTTTTGATGTTGCCTCTGTGACTGCCCCCACATCCTTGGGAAAATTACATAGTGATAACATATCCATCTACAATTGATTCCCAAATTTAAAATCCCTGTGACTATATATATGTCTTCATCCTTTTGCTCCAAAAATCATACTTTTTTCCATCAAACTGTGGTATTCCATTTTTATACAAGTTTTTTCTCTCCATGATCTACCTTTCAGTG
>ML778974.1:287047-315353 GCA_009831015.1 Picea engelmannii
GGGGGGGGGGGGGTGTGAATTAGTAATAGAGAAATTATAATCCTTTTTAAACCAAATAATCCAAGTGTTATATCAATGTAGAATTATCATCAATAATGATCAATGAAATAATGAACAATCATACACATACATAGTACACTAGTGTTTTACGTGGAAACCCAAAGTAGGAGAAAACCATGATTTTTTTTTTGTTATATGTCTTGAAGAATTACATTCACTGGAAGCACCAACTTCCTTTGTTTTCCAGCTGCAACTAGAAGGAGGCTCCTACCCCCCCAATTTTTCAGGCTACAACCTGAGGAAATCTTGAACTCCCTAATTCTCTAGCTACAACTAGAAGGAGGCTACAACCCCCTATGTTCTCCAGCTACAACTGGAAGTTGGGTATAACCAGCTGTCCTTGCCCTATCCAACTACCCTGAAGTATAAGTAGAATGATGGAACCACTGTCACACTATCACTGTGAGATATACTATTGTAAAATTGTACCAATAAACCTGAACCATACATCAACCATGCATCAACCTATACCTCAAACTGTAATTAACCTATACCATAAATAAGTGCATCAATCATGCACCAACCTATACCAAAAATCCTGTAATCAACATGTACCATAAAAAAATGCAACCAAACATGTACCAAGTATGTACCAATCATGTGTCAACTACTCATCAACTATGACTCATCAATATGTACCAACATCATCAACTATACACCTCATGTATGTGCCAATTCATCAACTACTTGTCTCAACCATGTACACAACATGTACCTTAACCAAATTCCCTCATCAATTTCATCATCCAAATATGATTTGTAACTCTATAATAGACCTGGTGTATATGATCACATACTTTCAAAACTTTCTTAACTTTAACAACAATATACTAGCATTTTCATCAAACTTTTCTTTAGTCTCACATGACTAGTTTTGGATTAGTCAACAACCCTAACTTGAAATAATAATAAATTTGTACTTGTAATGAATAAATATATGAAACTTATACACAAGTTTCTTCAGTGTGTTTTAAGAAATTCCTCTAGGTTTCACTACTTGGAACCTCTCAGAAAAGGAGTTATAGGAAAAATGGCACACCTTGTTGAATTCTGTCTTATTCTAGAAAGCGACCTTATAGAGCGTGCCCCACACGGAATATTTGTTGAATCGGTCTAAAAATGTTCCAAATAATACTAAATATTGTACTCTAATCAACACATTTTTCCTTACTGAATTTGGATTTGTTTTGAATAAGTTATGACGTTTTTACCCAAAACACTTGTTTTAGACTAGTTTCAGGACTAGCCACAAACCCTATTTTCAATGGAGTGTAAATACAAATATACAATGACCCACAAGCTGAATGTTTTAACATAGATGCTCGGATATATTTCTTAAATTGAATAGGAAATTCACGGTCTGAATCATTCTAGAAAAAAAATTATTGTAAAAATGTTGAGATGACCTGTAAATAACATACCTTAGAAAGCATCATCAAAAAAATTTATCCTTCCTTGAATTCCATCCTTCTATTCTTCACCTTCCCTCAGAAATTCGGCTTACATATCCTTTGGTTACCTCATAAACCTATAGATACTCAATATTCTCAAGTGTTATCTTAAATGAGATAACATTGCCTCTTATTTAAACTCTCTGAGTAGCTTCCTTAAAAACATCTTCTAGGTCACTTTGCCCACTTTCCTTATTTAAGCGTTAACCCGCTTCTAATTTATCCATTAAATTTATTATTTAAATAATTCATTTGTATTCACTTTCAATTATAGTACACTCATCACTTCACTTTATTATTTACCTTCTAAAATTTCTTAAACCACTTTGACTACTTTGACCTTTTGGGGCTTCTAGATGACATGAGAGGGTCCTCCAACTTTGTAAGGCCATAACTCTCAAACCGTGAGGAGTTATGTGACATTCCACATACCACCATATATGGAATGAGATGTAATATCCATATAGAATATTATTCCCTGAAAAATATGTCAAAACTCATTCCATTATCCATCAAACAAACTTGGGTCCATTACCCAAACCTGGGCTCTCCAACTTCTCATGGCCATAACTCTCTAATCGTGAGGAGTTAAGTGACATTCCATATACCACTAGAAATGGAATGAAAATAGATACCCATATAGGATAGTTTCACTGACAAATTCATTGACCTTCATCTCATTATTCCACAAATAAGCATGGATTCTCTAACCATACTTCTAGGATAAATCAATCCGCAAAGTGTCTTCCCGTGAGGGCTTTCATCATAAGGGGACCACTTTGTAATTCATCCATTTCTACTTATTATCAACCATGACAAGACAATAATGAGTCATATTTACATCAAATAAACTTGGATCCATTACCCAAACCTTTGTTCTATCGGGCTTTCTTCAAGGATTGACATCAATGAAAACCAACCTTAATCAACACATACCAGGTAGATCTTAAATACCAACTTACATTAATAAAGTATTAATACACTAACAAAGTAATAATAAAGTAATACATTAAAAATATATTATTAAATTATTAATACATTAATAAAACATTAAGACATTACAAATGTATTAAAATATTAATAGTACATTAATGAAGAAAAAATACATTAATAATACATTATTACATAAATACAAAACATTAAACTATTACATTATTAAATTAAAGTATTAGTACATTAATACAATATTCATACATTAATAAAGTATTAATACATCAATTTTATTATTAATATTTTAATTTATACATTAATGTATTAATACATTACATAAATCTCTGAATTAATTAAACATTAATACTTTAATACCTTAATGTGTTTATGTATGAATGCAATATGGAAGGTGCACGAGGGCTTATTATTGCGCCTAGGTGGACATTCAAAATTCAATTTTCTTGGAGTCTTGGCATTGCCAGCAACAATCAAGAAAAAGTATATGCATTATTCAAGGAAGTGAAAATTGTCAAATAGAAGGGCATTCAACATATCATTATCATCGAAGACTCAAAAAACATTATCCAATACCAATCCAAGGAATCTCTCTCAAAAGACTCTAAGGTAAAAAAAAATCTCAAAAAGATAAGGTATATGATCATGAAGATTCCCCATTCCAAATTCAAACATGTGTTGTGGGAACACAACAAAATGGTAGAGACTCAAGCAAATTTAGCCATTAGTTTAGAAAAAGGGACAATTTGGGTAAATGGAAAATTTTTATCCCGCCCCATTCCATAAGCATTGATGGTTATATCAAGTCCATTACATGAACCATGGGTGTGTCACAAACATCACAACTTCACCGCCAAATCAATAGGGGCTTCCCCCATTTAACATTCCTCACGTGTAGGGATATCATATCATTTACACCGAGATTATATTTCACATAGGAAAGGTGGGATTAAACCACTAAAGGACAATCTAGTTAAGGAGAGGACAATGAAGAGTGGGATGATAGTAGTTTTTAGTAAAAGGAAATTAAACCTCTCATGCAAGGATTTCATTAGGAGGATTTATGGTGAAATTTACATATAATATTTCTCACATGGAAAGAATAGGTGATATCCCTTCTCATGTATCAACAGACTCATGGGCCATCTGGTTCATTACATCAGGGAAAGTTTCATGGAATTATTGAAGGACACTCAAGGTGGTAAACTTTGTAGTGAGTGCCCACTATCCTTCATTATAGAGAATTCTTTGGAGGTTGTAAAAACAAATCCTCAGAGGGATGATTCATTTTGTCTCACATTCACTTAGCCTCTAGCTCCTAGCTTGTTTATACTCTTTGTAATTTTGGGTAATTCAGGGAGAAGCGAGGTCTCCTAGAGCATATATGATAAAATATAATTTCTTCTCCAGTACGGGAGAATGCATTTTCTATGGAGACCTTCATATACCTAGGAGGAATGCCCTAACTCATACTAGTAAGAAACTCGGAGGCTTCGGGTGTAACATCCCTATAATGTTCCCCAAATTTACCAATAAATTTTTTTTTGTTAGGGACATTAATTCTCTTCCCCTTCGAACAAGTTGCTCGAAGGGGAAGATAATTAATGTCCCTAACCATTTTTTTTATTGGTAAATTTGGGGAACATTACATATGGTATCAAAGAAAAGGTTACAACACTAGGACCTTAAAATAGTGCCAAAATTTTGTTTAGTAGATGCTTTTCGGTTTGAAGAAAAACTAACAAAACATTTACTGTTACAAACATAAAATTGTTATTTGTGTTGTGATAATGGCAGCACAGAATGATGCAGAGATCAAACTCTAGGAGAATCTTGAGCAAGGACCTCCTGAAGAACTGAGGTAGAACAGTGAAGGAAGTTCAGCTACCCAGGTTCTAGAAACCATGAAAAACCTTATTGTGGAACTGCAAGTTTTCAACGTAGTAAATAAGAAGATGAAAAGTGCACAACAAGAACATCAGGAAATAAATGAAGTACTGTTGAGAAGCATAGTAACAACGAAGAGCCCAGAAGGCAATAAAGAGGAAGAAGAGGTCAGCAAAACAACCTCCAAAAATTCTAGTCCTGAAGAATAACATGAGAATAGTTCTTTCGAAGGCACACCGTCAACAGAAAATAAAACATCCCCAGGAAGGAAGAGGCAATAGGTGGACCACCTGGAAGTTGAATTTAATAAAATCAAACTGTCCACCTTTGACGGAGAGTCCAGAACAAGGGAGGAGGTTGAAGCATGCTTATTGGACATAAAAAAGTATATCCATATTTACAATTCTTCCAGCAACATGAAGGTCAGAATGGCCATTTATAACCTGAAAGGAAAGGCGAGTATATGGTGGAAGGACCTAAAGTTGACCAAGGGATGAAAGGAAAAACAGATGGAGTGGTTGGATTTCGAGAAATACTTTAAGAAATAGTATTTATCTGAAAGCTACTATGAAATAAATACCAAAGCATTTTATGAGCCATGACTCAGTCAAATGACTATGGATGACCTGATAAACAATTTTTTGGAATTACTAAGGTTCGTGCCTTATATTGGGGAAGACAAAGTAAAAATCTAGTAGTTCATAAGCTGCTTACCAAAGTCCTATAAGGACAAAATCGAGTTCGACAACCCCAAAACCTTAAGACAAGTTTTTAGAAAAGCCCGAATGTATTACAATCAATATAAACATTGTTCCAAACTTCCCAAGGCTTGGAAAGACAGGAAGAAATACATAATGAACCAGCAAAAGAAGGGATATCAACCAACCCCTTTTCAGAATGCAGTAAAGAATTTCTCAAGTAAGGATTTCCACTCCAGTAGCCAAAACACCCAAGGAGGAGGTAGAACAATCAATCTGGGAACCAAGAAGTTTGGGGACAGCCCTAAAGAACAGTTAAATGATGGGAATGAGAAGAACCTTACTTAAAGTGAAATTGTTCGCGTTTAACTTCTGCAGCAAGGACTACGGTTCACAACCTACAGGAAGAATCTATAGTGGGAGATGTGGGAAGAACCTTACATGTAATCAATGCAGTGGTGGACGGTTGACAAGCAGATCATCAATTCACGGTAGTGGAAGTGGAAGGTAAAGTTAATAATAATCATGTTTATGTTTTGATTGATCCAGGAGCTACTTTGAGTTATGTTTCTCATGGTGTATTGAATACAAATAAGCTTAATAAAGTAAAACATACAAAATATTGGCTAGTACAACTAGCAACATGAAGAAAAATAAAAGTGACAGACTTCATTTCTGATTGCGAACTCAGTTTAGGTGGTCAAAACACAAAGCTAAATATGAATATTATACCATGAGGGTCTTATGATACCATTACTAGAATGGATTGGTTAGAGAAGCATACAATTTTTTTGGATTGTTATGAAAAATCACTTAATTACAGAGATGGAAACAACACTATTAGAATAATACAAAGTATATGAAAGCCAGTTTCAGTTAGGCATATTTTAGCAATGAAGTTTAAGAAGTGCATGAGAAAAGGTTGTCATATTTATGCTATCCAAGTGACAAATCTATTGGAAAAAGAAAATAAACCTAGCCTAGAAAATTTTGTCGTCTTACATGAATTCAAATATTTGTTTGTAGATGAAATACCCGAACTACCCCCAAGAAGAGAGATAGACTTCTCTATCGATCTTATAGCTAGTTCAACCCCTATATCTAAGGCACCCTATAGAATGAGTTTACCCAGATTAACAAAGTTAAAAATTCAACTACAAGAACTGTTTGACAAGGAATACATCAGACCCAATGTCTCACCGTGGGGAGCACCAGTCCTTTTTGTTAAAAATAAAGACGAAAATCTGAGGTTATAAATTGATTACAGACAGTTAAACAAAATGAATGTTGAAAACAAATACCCCCTACCTATAATCAATGATCTGTTTGACCAAGTGGGAGGGGCAAAGACTGTTTCTAAATTGGATTTAAGATCTGGTTATCACTAGGTGAGAATAAAGGATGAAGACATAAGTAAAACAACATTCAGAATGAAATATGGACATTATGAATTTTTTTTTATATCGTTTGGTCTCACTAACGCACCAATAGCATTTATGTGTTTAATGAACAACATTTTTGGTCAGTATCTAGACAAGTTTGTTTTGGTATTTATCAATGATATCCTAGTGTATTCTAAAACACAAGAAGAACATCTAAGGATAGTATTGAAAACTTTAAGAAAACATCAGTTGTATGCAAAATTTGACAAATGTGACTTTTATCAAAATAAAATACAGTACCTAGGACATGTAATATCTGAATAGGGTATTGTAGTCGACCCTAAGAAGATAAGAGCCATCATGGAGTGGCCTATCCCCAAGGATGTAGAGGATATCCGGTCATTCATGGGAATCACCGGGTACTCCCACAGATTTATAGAATTATTCTCTAAGATTGCATACCCTATCACATCCTTATAGAAAAAGGGAACCAACTTTAATTGGTCACAAAAATGTCAAGAAAGTTTTAATAAGTTAAAATAATTGTTAACAACTACACCAATTTTAAGGGTAGAAGACTAGGATAAAGACTTCACAGTCTACATGTATGCGAGAAAAAAAGGTTTGGGAGGTGTCCTAACTCAAGAAGGGAACATTATTTGTTACGAATCCCGAAAACTAAAAGAGCACGAATGAAACTACGTCACTCACGACTTGGAATTAGCAGATATCATCCATGCGTTGAAAATGTGGTGACACTATATAATGGGCAGAAAATTTATGTTTCTAACTGATAACAATGCTGTGAAATTCTTGTTTAGTCAACCAGACTTTAACACAAGGCAAGCAAGATTGTTGACCTCCTTGAGCGAATTCAATTTCGAGGTAAGACACATCAAGCATAAGGAAAACAAAGTGGAAGATGCTTTAAGTAGAAGAATTCATGGGTTGTTTGAGATAAACATTAGCAGGGCAGAAAGAAACATTGAGAAAAGGATAAAGGTTGCAAGTAATAATGATGAAAAATACATTAAAACAATGGTATATTTAAAAAATAATGCAAAAAATTTAGACATAATAGATGTGAGTTTGGATAGAAATGGTCTTCTAAGATTCAAAAATAGGTTATACATACCAGATTCTACTAAATTAAAGTTAACAGTTTTGGAAGAAGTACACAAGAAGCCATATTTTGGTCATTCAGGATAGCAGAAAATGGTAACATTACTAAGGAAATTATTTTATTGGCCTAATATGAAAGGCGAGACCACATAATATTTGTCTAAGTTCCTAGATTGTCAACATGTGAAGGTTGAACACTAGCACCTAGCTGTCTTGCTGCAGCCTCTTCCTGTACCAGAATGGAAATGGGAGTCTATATCACTTCATTTTATCACATGTTTTCCTAGAACTCAAAAACAAAATGATTTAATTATGGTAGTAATTGATAATATTAAAACGTATGCACACTTAATTCCTATAAAATCTACTTATAAATCTATTAGCATCTGATGTAGGAGCATAATTAGTGAGCATGCGGAGCAGGACCACTCAGTGCCTGGCAATATTTTCAGAATATCAACGCTAATAGTCACGAAGAATATTTTGAAGCACGCCTGAACTTAGTGTCGAGAAATCTTTTGAAGCATGCTTGAACGATCATGAGGGAAGTGGGAGTTTCCACTCCTTCTATGGAATATGAATGTACTAAGATAGTCATTGGGTTAGGTTTTGGAGTAGACAATTAGTCGGGAGGAACCCTAAGGACCCTCTAAGATAAATAGAGATTTTGTACGCCCAAATGAGGTTGTTGCAAGTTATTAAGAGATTTGTGAATTTCAGTTGTTGTTTTGATTATAGTTGTAGCCACTTTATTTTTGAATGAAGATAACATAGGAAAATTGACCCAATGCATGGTATGGACATTATTTGCAATTCCATGTTATTGTTTTTTCATGAATGAATGAATTTCATTATGAGTAGATGAAATTGTGAATGTTAGTATAATTTTTAGTTGTTTCTCTTCTGTCGAATCGGTGCAAGGTGTGCACACATAACGCAAGGAGTGCATTGATGGGATCCATTTTGGTTCCAAATCTCAAAAGAGATAGCACAAAACTTTCCCCTTTGCAAGGAATGAAAAGTGACTGTTGTAAGGCATGCACAGTCATCCGCAAAAACTTGAACCTTGCATCAGAATCGGTTGTAAGGCGTGAATCGAGAAATAGGAGAACGTCGGGAGGGCAGGAATAATTTCTTTTTAATAAATCCTTTGGATATGAGTTAACGAAAATCCCTGAAATGCAAGGAGTGCGTGGGAATTTGAAACCTTCACGAAGGCCAAGATCAAGAGGGATAGCAATTTTCAGAAGAGTAGTCGAGATCCGAGAGACGGACCTTCATGAGATTCAAAGGTAAATACCTTTGAATACTTAGAAAATATTCTAAGTCGGAAGAAATCAGAAGCTCAGGAGGAGGAGAGACAATGGCCATCAAAAGGTAAAGCATCGAAATGCCTGAAGCCCGAAGAGTTGAAAATTCAAGAGTCGTCGATCTATAAGTGGACACTTGTGAGAAGATCGCGAGCTCCGAGAAAATTGTAGTGGGGTTTCAGTTTGAGAACTAATATTGTTGAATCTCGAAGACTCGAAGACCAAAAGTGAATTTGGGCTGACGGATCTAGAGGAGACGTGGCGTGAATCTATGGAATCTGGGTAAATTCCTGAAGTGATTCGTAGTCGTCCATTATGAGAGAGACATGACATAAATCCATGTACTCAGGATAAATACCCAAAGTAATCCTCGATCATCAGATCAGGAGGATACACATCAGTGGATCACAACCTTCAGATAAAATCCATTTGGAAAATGGTGGAGTTTGAGATTTGAAATCTTCAAAGTCTGAATACCGGAGGAGATCTCAACCATTGATCTAGAAGAGGGTCATAGGACCATTGATTTGAGTCAAAAGGTCAAACACCCAAAGTGGAAGAAGGATCATTGATTAAGAAGGATAGGTATCTGCAGATCGTTAACTCTAGAAGATTGAAGTATGGAGGAAAGAGGATTTTGAGATTTGGGAAACCTGAAGTTCGGAGACCTGTAGAGACCACAGTCATTGATTTAAGGGGACAGGTGTCAGCAGATATTTTTCTCTAGAAGACTACTCTACAAAGGAAGCTAAGGTTTGAGATTCAATAATTTTGAAGTCTGGAATTTTGAATCAACCACATTCATCAATCTAGGAGAAGGATATATAAACCGTTGATCCAAAGAAACAGATCTCGATCATCCATCTGAAAGCACCATCAATATCATGAGATCGATGATCATCTCTCATTTCAGGGACAGAAAGTGCTCGACCTTTATGAGGTTGAGGGTGGGTCGAACTCATGTGTACGTGTGAGGTCATCATCCAAGGTCACATCTGAGGAGGGGTCAAGAGAAAAGACACTTACACCAACTCTAAGGTTTTTCAAAACACAAAAGGGAAGGTTGTGGGTATCGTGAAGCCTGTGCAGAGAGACAAGAGGACCTGTGTCTAATAATAGAATGAAACCAGCATGGTTTCAGAGACTCATTTAACTCCAGAATCGAATATCTTGACCAGGTGGTCGCACATCCCTTAGGAGAGAAGGGGATCTGCACCAAGTGGTATCAGAGATGAATTTTTTCTTGCAGACAACAGGCAAAGGAGAAGAGACAAAAGAACTCAAAGTTGTACTCTATGTGTAATAGACAATCAACACAATGCCACCGAGGAGATGAGTGGAACCACCTTTAGCCAATCGGGTTGTAGAAAGGGAAATGCAAGAACTTTGTGCAATATTACAGGTTATGGAGGCACTATAGAGACGAGGACCTGATGCTGGAGACATCAATGATATAGAGAATGAAGAAGTAGAAGTCAAAGAATATGAAGGAGAGTATGTTGTTGAAAAAATTTTGTTGAGAGAAGTTGTGATATTGGGAGCCAGAGCGAAGATAGAGGTCCCAATGTATGAAGGAAATTTAGATGTTGAAGAGTTGTTGGATTGGATAATATCTATGGAAAAACATTTCGACTATGAAGATTTTGATGAAGAGAAAAGGGTGAAACATGTTGTCACTGGGCTAAAAGGACATGCAACACTGTGGTGGGATGAACTGTAGGCTGAGAGGAGAAGAAAAGGAAAACATAAGATAAATAATTGGGACATAATGGTAGCCAAGTTGAAGGCCAAGTTCATGCCCAAAGATTATCAGATGAATATGTTCAGGAAGTTGCAGAACCTGAGACAAAAGGGTATGATAGTTAAGGAGTACATAGAGGAGTTCTATATGTTGAACATTAGAACTAGAAAAAGAGCGAAAGATGAATAAAAAGTTTCCAAGTATATAAATGGCCTGAGATATGAAATCCATCATGAGCTCAACATGATGTCAGTAAGGATAGTGGAGGATTCTTATTAGTTTTCACTGAAGGCAGAGGAGAAATTAGTCAGAAAACAAAGCGATCAAGGAAGAAGTAAAATCCCATACCCAAACAAAGGCAAGGGAGTTACCCATGAAAAGGCACATAATTCTAAGGATGAGACCGAGAAACCACATAGTCACTCAGAAAGAGGAGGAAGTTCCCGAGGAAGATAATATGGTGGAAGAAGTTCTTCTAGAGGAAGAGGAATAAGTATAAGAGGAGAAGTAAGATGCTAGGCCTGTGTACAGACAGGGCACATGTCTTGGGAATGTCTCGAGAAAAATAAAGGAGGAGGTGAAGCTCAAATTTCATAAGCATAGAGAAGGAATTTTGACGTATAAGGAGTAGAGGATGGAACATCCTTGATGTTGAGGAAGGTTCTCTTAAAACCAGAGGCATAAGTTGAAAAGCGAGTACAGAGGAATAGTCTCTTCAGGACAACTTACAAGACTAAATAAAGAGTATGCAAGGTGATAATTGAAAGTGGGAGCACTGATAACTTAGTATCCACAAAGATGGTGGATAAATTGGAGTTGGAGACAATTGCACATCTGAAGCCATATAAAGTCTCCTGGTTGCAGAAAGGATACTAGGTAATGGTTACTAAAGAATGCTTGGTTGAATTTAAGATAGGAGGATATAGAGATGAAATTGCATGTGATGTAGTTCCCATGGATGTATGTCATATTTTGTTGGGAATACCATGGAATTTTGATAGGAATGTCATTTATGATGGGAGGACAGATACATATACCTTAGAGAAGAATGGTAGGACACACATGTTACTGCCAATAGAGGAAAATAAAGTGAAAGAGGAAGTCATCACAATCATACTTCTCATGAGCGGGAAGGAACTCCTAAAATAAGTCAGGAAAGAATAGGAGATGCAATTCACTGTGGTGAGGAAACTCAGAGTTATCCTTACAAGTACTTCGATGGATGATTAGACTAAAGAAGTTTAGGGATTGATGGATAATTTTGTTGACATAGTGGTGGATGAATTGCCTAACTCATTTCCACCCATCAGAAGTATCAGCCACCATATTGACTTGATACCAAGAGCAAGTCCTCCAAACAAAGAAACGTACAAATTGACACCTTGAGAGAATGAGGAAGTGAAGAAACAAGTCCAGGAAACTTTAGACAAGGGCTTGGTCAGAGAGAAAATTCTACTATATATATCCTGGTGAAAAATCTACTATAGTAATAGTGCCTTAATTTTCAACTCGGTACCACCATGAAAAGAACCTGTAAAACTTAAATATATAAAAATTAAATATAAACTCCAAGAGTTGTAACTCGAATACCTTTTAGGTGAGGCAAATTAATGAATCCATTGAGTAGAGTGGTTAATACCTACAAAGGGAAAGTGAGATTTAGTAAAAACAAAAACAATAATAAGGGATAATCAACCAAAATAAATATTGAAGATTCATTTACAGGAATAATACTTAGCTTAAGATTTGGTGTGAGTACTTTCACATCAGTGTCACTAATTAAACTATGCACAAGCCGAAGGGGAGAAGTTGACTTGGAAAATTATGATGCGTACCCTCACAATGCAAATAGGGGTCCCATCATTAGATTGGTAACCAAAAGTATTAACCAATTAAATTGTGGAATATAAACAAGCAAGAAAACTATGCTAAACAATTTATATTTCGATAATCCGATTAATTCTTTTGGAACCATACATGTCACATAGAGGCATCTATCAACCTTTGGATATTTCCTTTGATATTTTTATTTACGTTGAAGGAAACATAACAATCAAGTTTTCAAAACATAGAATGCAAGAATAGAGAAATTATAAGTAATTCCTTGAATCAAGTTAGAGTCTGAATTATTACACACAAGTGGAATTATATGGCTTTAGGATTCCTATACAAGGTAGGGATAATGCATTTAGACTTAGGTTAACGAATATGGATGAATAAAAACTCGATACAACAACAAAGAAATTTCCCAACAATCCATAGGAAGGGGTTTTACGATTTTACAATGTATCATACGACTCAAATTTGTATCACATTGTGTAAGGTAATGGAGGACCAAAAAATAAATAACACGGGGAGACGAAAAACCCTAATTTTAAAATACACTTAACAATCCTTACTGAACTCTAATGCATGACCTAGGAAGTCGGAAAGAGAAAGAAGAAGATACATTGACTGGTGCACACCACGTAAACCAAAATCGCAAAGAGTTCATAGTAAAATGATAGAGAATTATTTACCTGGTTTAGGGTAGCATTTATATGAGAGTCTCCCTATCATTTTCCTCCTGTAGATGAAAAACCCAAATTCATGATTCAGGTCTTGTACACCAAGCCGATTTTCACGGGTAGCACTAGAGCGGTTTCAAAGAGGGACAGAGCCGAAGGAAATGAAAACAATGACTTACAGACCCATCTTAAAATTGGGTAATAGTGATGGTCATGAATCATGTACCCTACCATGTGATAGAAGGGAGGTGGCATGCTTTACTTTGACACAGTGGCTAGACAACAAGCCTCATGAGGTATCCTACACAGGTCACCATTAATGGAATAGACAGAGGTTTTAATTTAGGTTTGACACATCCTCATTTGAATTCATACCAAGTTATTGCGCAGGTGGAAAACTCAGGTAGGGAATGATATCCATGATTATTGATTCTAGTCTCTCATTCAGTTAAGGTATGACTATTTTTTCGTTAAACATCAAATGAATTCTCAAGGGTGATTGTTATCGTTGAACCCCTCTATGATTTTCAACCGAAAACCAACTTCAAACTGTGTTAATAGTGATTGGGAGTTTAATCACGACCATCTTTCACAAGCCCTATGGTTTGTCCAGTTAAAAGTAAACGTAAAGTCACCATTATGTCAAGAGTTGTAACTTTTTCACTAAAGGTATATGCTCACTGGAACCCAATTTCATATAGACCCTTTATATTATAATTAACGTTAATACTATCGAATGTAATGTCCCTTTCCAAATAGGATCTCCAGAAGGGGAGGCTTAATGGTCTAAACCACCCCGTTAGACTATAGCCAGGGCCAAAGATGGGTAAACAAGGTTACTAGAGGTCACTGCAGTCACAAGTGTTATATGCAGAAAGTGACATTGAGCTAAAAAGGGTTAAAAGCACTTTTAAGTCATTATGAGCTAAAAATAGAAGTCAACAGTGAATTAGGGTTTCAATAGTGATTTAGGGTTTCAACATGATTTAGGGTTTTCAAAATCAACAGTGAATTAGGGTTTCAAGATGATTTAGGGTTTTGGAAAGCTATAAAGGAAGGGTTAGTGACCTAATTCATCGTTATGTAGATTATGACTTGTCATTGAGAAGAAGAGGTGCATCTCAGGAGAGATAGTTCAGTGTATTCCAGGAGGAAGACACCAGTTGGTTAGATTTTGGTGTTGAAAGACACACCCTAGTCACGGGAAGATCATCCAGGTCTTCCATCATTCTTCATTGATTTTGAAGTGCTCCCATATTTCGGGTATTATCTTTTAGTTTCTTATTTGTATCCTAGATAAGATCCTTTTGTCTTTTGATCTAGCTGAGTGTTGTTATTTTATTCAGCCACAGTTGCTTATTTATATTCCGGCTAAGATCCTTTGTATGTTGATCTAGTTGAGTATTGTTAGTTATTCAGCTGCATTTGACCATTTTGTAATCCACAGAGATATCATAATACAAACTTTGTAATCCTTTTTCGTGTTTATTATTTGTATGATTAGTTATATGTTGTAAACCTTTGATCCTACACACACCTTAGCAACACTTCCTAGACTAGCCAAGTCAGGAACATTACAGTGGTATCAGATCTTTAGTCTTGCCAGCCTGTGACTAATGAAAATGAGTGTAGCAGAAGAACCAAAAGGCTGTGAACAGATAGGTGATGAATATGTCACTAAAAACAAGAATCAGGAAAGAAGGCATATGCATGATTTTCCCCCTTTTCCTCCTAGCTCAGAGGAAGAGGAAGAGGCACATAGAGAAGCAGAGAGAAGGGAAGAGCGTGAGGCTGAATGTGAGGCAGAGAGGATGCTCAAAGACAGATATGAGTGACCAGAGGGAAGTGGTAAGGCCCCTGTAGATCCATAGGAAGCTTTCATGCAGGTTATCAACGATATGTTAGCTAGTCAACAGACCATGTATCAGTCCTTGGCACAGGTTGTTGATAGATTGGCTAGAGTGGGCACCCTAGATACACAAGTCTCACATGCAACACATGGGAACTCGAGAGTAGGCAGTAGACCCCAATCACCCTCCCACACATACACCTCTACGAGTAGGATTCCCAGACCCTTGTTTCCCAGTTTCCAGAGGGCACCCCCATTAGCAACACCACCACCAATAGCACAGAGGCCACCCACTCATGTCGACGAAATTGCAGAGTATAGGAGGGAGTATGAATCATTGGGTCATGACTTCCATCAAGACATGACCTTAGTCGAGTACTGTGGACTCAGAATCAAGAACTTCCCCAGAGAGCCGCAGAGGGAAGGACCACAATAGTAGCAGGGGCATAACCTCAATTTCATACGAAAATTTGGGAAATTCACCATCCCTTATTTCGACGGATCATCCAAATACACCACCAGAGATTGGGTACAAAATCTAGAAAGTTATTACAAGCTCCCCTGCATGACTAAGACATAGGCGATCAGTTTCACGACTTTACAATTGGAGGGTGAGGTGCACGAGTGGTGGTATCATGGACTAGTGACATTGGGTCACAGTCGCATCACCTCCTATAGGGAGTTTATAGATAGGCTCATGGATAGGTTTGACAGGAAGGATCCTGAGATACACTTCAGGGATCTAGCCCATTTGAGACAAACTAGCACAGCATAGGCATTCATCACAGAGTTTTAGCAGGTAGCCATGGAAATGACAGATATATCAGAGCCCAGGATGATCATGCTATTCACAGAAGGACTCACAGAGCCTTTGAGAGGATGGGTGAAGGCATACAGGCCTCCCACTTTGTAGGATTCCATCCTTTGCACTCGATATCTGGAAGACTCGGTGCCAAAGACTAAAACTTTCTCCAAACCATTTGTGCCCCAGAGGGATCAAGACAGGTATCCATTCGAGAGAGAATGGAAGGGCAAGGAGAAGTTGGATGATGAGACTAGGCAAGAGCTTATGAGGAAGAAGCTTTTCTTTAGCTGTAGAGATCCTTGGGTCCCAAGCCACAAGTGCATAGGAAAGGGAGAGATTCATTATATTGAGGTAGGAACAGACAACATTGATAGTGAGGAGGAGGAGTAGTACAGTGGATCCACTAGTTCAGAAGAGTCAACACCACTAGAGGGGAAGCTTCCCTGTAAATCACCAAAACTGGCAGTAGCACATCCTCCAATAGTTCCACAACCACCAGAGAAATTTAACAGGAGGAATCCAGCAAAGAGAGGAGTCATATCGACCCTTTCTGGTGTTCCCAGGTATGATACCCTCCATATCAGAGGGATTATTCAAGGGCAATGGGAAATTTCCCCTATAGATGGTGGGGCCATGCACAACTTTATCGATGCTTCACTAGTATCGAGACGAGCACTTTATATAGAGGAGATTGAGGGGTTTGATGTTGCGGTAGCAGATGGCCACACAGTGGAGTGTCTAGACAAAGTTCCAAACTTAGAGATGAAGCTAGGCAACTACACAGTGAGAGACACATTTTATGTGGTTGACCTATCGGAGACAGATGTGGTGTTAGGAGTTCAGTGGATGATTACCTTGGGAAAAATCACTACCAACTACCAAACCTTGGAAATGGGATTCAGAGATCAACATGGGAAGAAGGTTATTCTAAGAGGTATGTCGATAGGAGCACCCAGGATAGTTTCAACAAAGAGGATGGAGAGGATATTCAAACATGTGGAGGTAGCATATGTCGTAGAATGCTTGAACACTACTCAGAAGGATTCAAAAGGTTGACAACAATACCACACAAAGATCAAGAATTTATTTGGACGACATCAACAGGTCTTTGAGGAAATTCCACCAGGGAGACCACGTGACAAGGGGTTTGATCACACCATTGAGTTGGAGGAGGGGGAAAAAACTATGATCACCCCCTCCTATCGTCATCGTAGGAGGTTGAAGGATGAGATAGAGAAGGCAATCAAGGAATTGTTGGCAATGGGACGCATCAGACCAAGTAGCAGCCCATTTTCTTCTTCAGTTGTCTTAGTTATGAAGAAGGATGGCACCATGAGGATTTGCATTGATTACCGAGCCTTGAACAAGAAAACCATCAAAAATCGGTACCCTATCCCACACATTGACGAGTTGATGGATGAACTGCATGGGGCAGTTTTCTTCTCAAAAATTGATCTACACTCTGGATATCATCAGATCAACATCCGAGAGAAGGACACAGAGAAGATGACATTTCGATGTCATTTTGGACACTTTGAGTTTTTGGTTATGCCATTTGGGCTAACCAATGCACCCGCTACATTCCAGTCTTGCATGAACCATATATTCACGGATCATTTAAGGAAACCAGTCTTGGTTTTCTTCGATGACATCTTGATCTATAGCCTGTCATGGAAAGAGCATATGAGGCACTTGGATGAGGTATTGAGCATCATGGAGGCACAATCATTATATGCCAAAGAGTCCAAGTGTGAGTTTAGTATGACAGAGCTGATTTACTTAGGCCACATCATCAGTGCACAGGGGGTACAAGTGCACCAAGAGAAGATTAGGTCCATTCTCGATTGGCTGATGCCTAATAATGTGACAGAATTGAGGAGCTTCTTCGGGCTATGCAGCTATTATAGGTGGTTTGTTTGGGGTTTTCCTCATCTTGGAGCACTGATGATAGATATTACCAAGCATGGGGCCTTCCTATCGACCAATAAATCATAGGAAGCCTTTGATCATATGAAGGAAGTCATGGGCACTTGTCCAATGTTGGCACTACTAGACTTCACCCTGCCATTTGTACTAGAGTGTGACGCTTCTGGCGAAGGGATCGGTGTTGTTTTGATGCAGGGAGGACACCCCATTGTATTTGAGAGCCAGAAGATTAGTCAACCTAAGAGGTTATACTCCATTTATAACAAGGAAATGTTGGCAATCATGCATGCCTTGACCAAGTTCAGACAATATTTGGTGGGCAACAAATTTGTGGTCAAGACCGATCACAATAGTTTGAAGTATTTCCTTGAGCAGAAGGACCTCAGTGAGCACTAACAAAAATGGGCAACAAAGGTATAGGCATTTGAATTTGACATATAGTATGTCAACGGGAAGAAGAACATTGTTGTCAATGCACTATCGAGGAGACCTGTGGCATGTTCTTTGATGGATATTTCAACAGATTGGAAATCCCACTTGTTAGTGGAATATTCCAAGAACAATTTCTCTTGTGAGGTGATGGATGGGAAAATATAGGATGACCAGTATAAGGTCATTGACGATGTCATATTTTACAAGGATAGAGTCTACTTGGTGCCATATTCAGGGCTTAAGAAGAAAATCCTCACTGCAGTTCATGATTCACCTCTAGCAGGCCATCAAGGGTTTTTTAAAACCTATAGACAGATCAGAGAGAGTTTCTCATGGAAGGGCCTCAAACAAGATGTTATGAGACATGTGAGTGAGTGTGTGACTTGCCAATAGAACAAGTCAGAGCATGCTCTTCCAGCAGGGCTACTTCAGCCACTTCCCATTCCAGAGAAGAAATGGGAGAGTATATCTATGGACTTCATCACCGGTGTACCCAAGGTCCAGGGTAAGGACTATATCTATGTAGTGGTCGACAGATTGACCAAGTTTTCTCACTTCTATGCCATACTAACAGAGTATAGCATAGTTCAGGGAGCTGAGATTTTCTTCAGGGAGGTCTTTAGACTTCATGGGTTGGTGAAGAACATCGTCAGTGACAGGGACAGTCAGTTCATAGGGACATTTTGGAGAGAGTTGTTTCGGTTGGTGGGGACATAGTTGACACCTAGCACTAGATATCACCCTCAAATAGATGGGAAGACCGAGATTGTCAACAAGTGGGTTGAAGGGTATTTGAGGAACTATGTAGGAGGACAACAAAGAACATGGGTAAAGTGGTTACATTTAGGAGAACATTTCTACAACACCACCTTCCACATGTCCATTGGTATGACACCCTTCCGAGAATTATATGGATATGATGCTCCCACTTTGGTAGACTTGGTCTTCGGGGAGAGAAGAGCTCCCAAGGACAAGGATTGGATCATAGAGAGTCAGGAGTTTCTCAAGTTGTTGAAAGAAAACCTGGAGACGACGCAAAACTGACAGAAGATAAGTGCAGACAGGCACATAGAGCACAACTTTAAGGTTGGATATTTGGTTTTCTTGAGACTACAAACCTACAAACAGTCATCTCTGAAGAAGAGTGGGACCGAGAAGCTCAAGCCCAAATTTTATGGTCCTTACAGGATCATGTGTTGAGTAGGCGAGGTTTCTTACGAGCTAGAGCTTCCAAAGGGGAGAAAGATTCATAATGTGTTCCAGATGTCTTGCCTCAAAAGGGCAGTGGGACAATTCATTAACACATCAGAGGAGATTCCCCAATTGGATGAGGAGGGATAGTTGGATTTAGTTTGGGAGGAGGTTTTGGAATTCCAAGAGTGGAAACTAAGGTGCAGGGTCATCAAAGAATGTTTGATCAGATGGAGAGGGCTTCCAGTAGAGGACACTACTTGGGAGAGTGAGCAGGGGTTGCAGCACCTTGGACTGGTATTGCTTGAGGACAAGTAATTTTGGGAAGGGAGGATTGTAATGTCCCTTTCCAAAAAGGAGCTCCAGAAGAGGAGGCTTAATGGTCTAAACTGCCTCGTTAGACTATAGCCAGGGCCAAATATGGGTAAACAGGGTTATTGGAGGTCACTCTAGTCATAGGTGTTATATGCAGAAAGTGACATTGAGCTAAAAAGGGTTAAAATCACTTTTAAGTCATTATGAGCTAAAAATAGAGGTCAACAATGAATTAGGGTTTCAACAGTGCTTAGGGTTTCATCACGATTTAGAGTTTTGGAAATCAATAGTGAATTAGGGTTTTAGCATGATTTAGGGTTTTGGAAAGCTATAAAGGAAGGGTCAGCGACCTAATTCATCATTATGAAGATTATGACTTGTC
This sequence comes from Picea engelmannii, assembly GCA_009831015.1. NCBI lineage: Eukaryota > Viridiplantae > Streptophyta > Pinopsida > Pinales > Pinaceae > Picea > Picea engelmannii. The sequence continues at coordinate 307,051 of ML778974.1, forward strand.
ATTGAGGAGAAGAGGCACATGTCAGGAGATATAGTTTAGTCTATTCTAGGAGAAAGACACCAGTTGGATGATTTCGGTGTTGAAAGACACACCCTAGTCATGCGGAAGATCATCCAGGTCTTCCATCATTCTTCATTGATTCCGTAGTGCTCCCATATTCTGGGTATTATCTTTTAGTTTCTTATTTGTATCCCGGCTAAGATCTTTTTGTCTTTTGATCTAGCCGAGTGTTGTTATTTTATTTAGCCGCAATTGCTTATTTATATTCCAGCTAAGATCTTTTGTATGTTGATCTAGTCCAGTATTGTCGGTTATTTAGCCGCATTCAGTCATTTTGTAATCCACAGAGATGTCATAATACAAACTTTGTAGTCCTTTGTCACGTTTATTATTTGTATGATCATTTATATGTTGTAAACCTTTGATCCTACACACACCTTAGCAACGTTTCCTAGACTATCCAATTCAGGAAAATTACATACAAGTATAGGGTTGCAGTATTATTAAGGCTTTGATAAATGCCAATGTTAAATTCTCATGTCTAGGAATGGGAAAAATAATAAGGATCCTTAATATTATAAACATTAATATATCTATCTATCTATCTATCTATCTATCTATCTATCTATCTATCTATCTATATATATATATATATATATATATGGAGAGGATTATATTATTAGTGGGACTTAATATATATATAAATGTCGATGTTTATATATGGAGATGTTATAACATTTGTGGGTTATTATTAAGCCTTCATACTTATTTTAGAAATGTTAAGTAATCTGAAAGACTAGGGTATAGCAAAGCTACCTTTAGATATATGATTACTATACAATATGAAATAACTCAGATTTAAAATCCGTTACAATGACAATGAGTTGTATCCCTAAATGGAAACATCAACCTTGCGAAAGTTAAATAGTGACGACAACCAACCACTTACAATATCTTTATGTCTTTCGAACAAGTTGTTCGAAGGGGAAGAAAATTAATGTCCCTAACATTTTTTATTTTTTTTATTGGTAAATTTGGGGAACATTACAATCCCACTCTATTGAGAATACTTTTATTGAATTATTCCTTGAGGAAACTTTCATACAAGTGATCCAATTACGGTATATTCTGATTTTGTTTCGCTTATTGTTTATATATATTATGATGATGATGTGTTGTGGCTTATTATTATTTTGATGTATGTATATTGGCAGGTGTTATTGACGAATTTTCGTGAGTGTGCAGGACACATGACACGTTATGGATGCCGATGGAATCAATTGGATTGCTAGGACTCGAGATTGAGTTAGGGACTAGATTGTATTGTGTCAGTATTTTATTATTATGCACATATGGTGTATGATGCATTTTTGTATGATTTATATCTATGGATTATTGAAATTGTTTTTGTCAGTGGATGCAGGCTTGACGATGCTTACTAATCTAACTCACATAAGGAGTAAAGAGGCCTTTCACATAAAGAAGATATTGAGGGAGAGGTGTGGCAACATTCCTGTAACAACCTAATAGCACTCTTGTTGTAACGATTACCTATTTTGGGTGGTCCACGATGTTGTGAGGGAAGACTGAGAAAATCTCTCATGAATATTTCTAAGGGGTGCACAATAAGGTAGCGTAATTATTCCTTAGAATCCCTTAGTCTCTCACAAGGTTGCTCGAATGGAGTTTTGACTCTAAGGGTTCGAACAAACTTCCAAAACAATTCAAATGTGAGTGGCACCCTTTGATAATGGAGGTGCATCTTGAAGGGCACATTGCACAATTGAAACATGAATCAGGAAACATAGATGGCCTAGAAAACATTGGAAGGATTAGACTTGGTTGGATTAAAATAATTAATTAAACAAAAGATTATTAATTATAAATCCTAAAAATATTCTAAGACTAAGTCTAAGTCTAAAATTAAATAAAGAACTAAATGAATTCTCACATGATTTAAAGATTTGAGATAAATTAAATTTTATGAAATAGTAAGTAAAAATATAAAGATTTGATAAAATGCACTTGTGTGGATGAAATTAAGAAAAATGGGTTTTTAAAATAGAAATAAATAATAAGTTAAGAGAGTGAGTGGGCATAGAATAGAATACCGAGTCAACCTATCACTAGACTAACTAAAGGAAGAGTCCTAATCAAACTCTAACTAAGATCTAGTTAAGAGACACCCATTAATTAAGGGATTGGGGAACTAAGACACAACTAAGAGGAAAAATAGGAACACATTGGGGAATGTGAGAGAAATGGATTTTAAATAAAAATTAAAAGGGAAATTACTTGTGCAACCTGGAGAGAGTGTGACACATGTAGTGGGTGAATACTCCTTGAATTAAATTATTAAAATTTGATGAATTATGCATGAGGATAGGTGTCTATGTAGAAGATTTCTATAAAACCAATGATGTAGAAGAGAAAGGGGATCAAACCTTTGGAGTACTATTATGTTGCTGGATTTTGATTTGACTATGTTTTTACTTGTAAGACTTGGGACTCCAAGCTTGAGAAAAGAGTGGAAGCTCTTCCTTGCGAGGAAATCTTGGAAGCTATTGTGTTCTGGTATTTGTGCTTGGCCCCTTTGCAGCTCATGGGGATAAGGGAGAAGAACAGTACCTATAACATTGGTTGGGAGGTATCGGTAAAGTATCTATGATTAGAAAGCAAAGGAAAGGAAGGAGCGCAAGACTTTGAAGGCATATTCTTTATGCAACATCCTTGGGCTTGGTATTTTTATATTGTGAATTTTATTGTGTTACTAGTATAGTAGTATGTTAGACTAATAGAGACACTGTATAGTCACTGGAAATCCAAAATTCCATTTATTTCAATTGTTATCAATGATTATTAGTTCAGAGTTACATTTTAAAATTCAACTATTCCTAAGAAGATAATAATTACAATGTTTATGTTTTAAATTTTCTTTGTAATTTCAAACGTTTTCCGCTCTCTAATTTGGAGAGGCTTGTTCCTCATTTTGAAATTCAAATTTATATTGTGAATGATGTATGTTCTAGTTCATACTTTATCTATTGAAGTTGTATGATCATAGTTTTCAAGTTGAGATCAATTTCAGAATTTAATAGCACATTGTTCATTGGTAATTTCAGTTAGTTCTCAAATTCAATCAAGAGTGTCACTGTTGAATTTTTGTTAATACAAGGTTATTAGTAGTGTGAAACCTCTATAATTTGATGTTATGAAAACCCAAATTTTTTGGGATCATGGAATGCCCATTTGAAGGTTTTCGAGAGTTTTTCTTACTTTAAATCCTAGGTGTTAGCCCTTTCTTGTTGTCAACATGCATGTGACCTTGGGCTGGAACCTATCACTTGCCAAGGGCACTATTCAGAACTCTGGGACTCAGATTCTCTAGAGGGTTTTCAACAACAACACTTAGTTTCACCCGTATTGTTTACTCACTGAATTTGGTCATAATGTGAAGTCGACTTGCAGTTGTAGGTTAACCCTAACCCTTCCACTTTCCTAATCAACTTTTAAGAGCTTAACTCGACGACTAGCAGGGATTCTCCTCATCAAAGGATCTACGGTGGAGATATTCACCAGAACTCTGGGAGTTCCTTAACCTCTAACAACTATGACACAATTCCACTGAAGTATCAAAAAAAAAATTAATGATCAGGAAATTGTAACATCCTTCTCTTGTGTGCACCTTATGTGACTTATTCTTTGATGAAACTTGTGTGAAAATGATCCAGTTCATTAAACTATTGATTGTTTTTTTTATGGATTATGGTATTGTTGTGGATATGATGACATGTTATTTGATTATATATGTGTCGATAGGTGATATTGATTGGTTTCTCCTGAGTGTGAAGGACTCTTGATAGATTGAGGATTTCGATGGCATCGATGGACCTCCTTGGAATCTGAATCAAGTCAAAGAGTGGATTGTTTATGATTTGATTATTTATGTTATTACGTATGTGGCATACGATTGGTATGTTATGATGTTGTTTATGGATCAATGAAATGTTTCGTTGATGAATGTAGGTTGGTGATAACTTGCTAATTAGACTCACATTTGGAGTAAAGGGATCACACATGACCAGGAGAGATATTGAGGGAGAGGTGTGGCAACAACTTTTCCATAGCCTATTAGCACTCTCGTCGTGGCTTGAACTGTAGGTTAACCATTACCTATTTCGAAGATCCACCATGTTGTGAGGGAAGACTGAGACAGCCGCTCACGGAGATTATAAGGTGTGTGCAATAAGGAAAGGTCCTTATTCCTTAGAGACTCTTAGTTTCCCACAAGGTCACCTAACGAAGTATTGACTCCAACGGGGGATCTCTACCAAAATCAATCAAAATCTGAGTCGCACCCTTGGAGCACGTAGTATGTCTTGAAGGACACATCACATAAATAGAACATTGTGGTTTTAACAGTAGTGAGTGAATAAACCTAGGTACCTAGAAACAAATATCTCATATTGACCTGGTCAGCCTTAAAATAAATGTTGCATGAGTAAAGTTTAAAAATTATAAAATTTCCCTTAAAAACAATTTTGTTAAGCCTAGTTGAATTTAAGACATAGGTCTAATTGGGGTATAAGGACTAAAACTATTTAACCAACTAATAAATGGAGGTTAAAGAAAAATCAAATTTAAAAAAATTAAAGGAGAAATAATTTATCCAAAAAATTTAATTGTTGGCTAGGTGAAAAACTTGCTAATTTGAAACTTAGACAAAAAAAGGGGAAACTTAAATACAAAAGGAATGTGGGACATAGAAGAGAATCTAGTCTAGAAAACTTTCCTAAAATGAACTCAACTAAGTTTAAGAAAGGCGCGAGTCATTAAGGGAATGTGAGGGAATAGAGGGATGTCGAGGTGCATTTTTAGGAATGTGTTTTGGCGGGTGAGGAAAATTGACAACTTAATTTAATTAATTAAATGAAATTTTGATGTAACTAAGTGATCGGGTGACAAGTGTACGGGGAAGAATATTCCTGGTCAGATCGTTGCGTTTTGGGGTGGGACACACCCTCCGCCATCTAAATTCGTCCTTCGCTCCCTTCAAGAAAGTTTATGTGGCAATCCTTGGCTTAAAGAAACCAAATGTTATTCACTGTTGTAGCTATCTGCGATTCTTACCTTAAGATGTGAAAATGGTGTTTTAAGAGAATGTCTTAATTTCCTCTTATGAATTCAAGTTTCTTATATAAAACAGTAACTAAGAAGGATGTGACCAGCGGATAATCTAATCGGGTAGTAAAAATGTGTTATATATACACTATGTCATCGTGTTTTTAAAAGAAGAAAGAATAGTATTTTTATGGTGTTATCATTAACCTTTATGTATACGAGTACTCTTTTTTTAGTATGTTTACTAATAAAAAAATGTGTTATTATTAACCCTTATTTAATCAAAGTCTTCCATTGTAGTGTTGAAAGTAGATTTACCTTGAACATCGCAGCTATCTTGGTTCACTAGGAATTTCACTTGGGTTCCATGAGAGGAAGTAGTAAAAGGGTCGTGAGATAAAACTCTGATAAAAACTAGTATAATATTGCTTATTATGGACTCCTTGTATATCTCTTAACCGGTTATGTAATTAAACATCTTGCGCAATGGAATTTAATGATCAAAGGATTGATTTTAGATGTTTTTTATTTTATTTTTTTATTGGGGGAATCGGCAACTCGCGGTTCTCATAATCACATTGTTGGCAAATGTTTACCAAGTAGCATATGCTTGTCATTGATGGCAAGTACAGCTGTGGAGATGGTAGGATAAGAAAGAAAAAATCCCTTGGGGATTCAGACGTGAAAGCTCAGGAGTAACAACGTTGAAGAAAACGCGCGCAGCAAAGGCAAAGCTCAATATACAGGAATTTGCAGAAGAGAAGGAAGACAGAGATCCACAACCACAGGATCTCATTCAAATTTCCCGAAAGAACGAGGGTCGTCAGATTAGACAGAAGCTGCGAGGGAGATATACCATCGGGAAAATCCAAGGTGAAATCTCGACATAATCAGGACCATCTATTTGGAAGGATGCGTGGCAACGATCGGGTGCCACCGGAAGAAGCTCGATAGGAGGACAGGTCTCAGCCGTCAGATCCAAGTGCAGGGACCCGACCACCGTTGGATCAATGAGAACCTGCAAGGTCTTTAAAGGGAGTGAAGGTTTGGCTACGGTCATGAGGATAATGGTCATATGGACCAAGAGCATAGTCATCGGAGGTTCGAGGATCTCGAGTTGGATATGTCAAAGTTCCTTGACAATGAAAACCCCAAAATCACGATATGATCTCAACCGTTAAATCAAGAATTAGATCTGGTCCGTTGATTTCCTTCATCGAAGAATCGGGGATCGCGATTTCAATATGCAAAGAACACTTGACAACGAAAACCCCGAAATCGCGATATGCGATTTCAGGAGTTAATCATAGTCGTTGGATACCAAGTGATCTAGACCGTCGATCCAACACACGTCAACAGACCACGTCAGCAAGGGACACGTGGCACAACTAGGGAATGACAGGTGTCAGGCAGATTTAACACTTTAGGCTCATGCAATTCATGAATCAGAGTGAAACGTGGCATGATCTAACACGTGTCAAACCATGTGTGACGTCAGCAGAGGCATCGGCGATCGAGACTTTGATATGTCAAGAACACACTGCATCAGAAACCCCGATTTCGTGATATGCGATTTCGCGATATGTGATATCGCGACTCAATCGTAGCCGTTGAGCCGAGGTTATACCTGGACCGTTGATTATCTAAATGGAGTATCGAGGATCGGGACTTTGGAATGACAAAGTCACTTGACATCAGAAACCCCGATTTCACGATATGCGATTTCGCGATATGCGATATCGTGACTCAATCGTAGCCGTTGAGCCAAGGTTATACCTGGACCGTTGATTATAACCTGTGTTAGAGTTTCGCGAATCGTGATTTGGAAGTGACAAGAACCCTAGACATTAGAAATGCCAAAACGTCGATGGAGTGACAAGACCAAGGTCACACAGAGACAGGTCATATGGGCCATGTTCTAGCCAGGAGGGCTAGCACACATTTTTGAGAGGTATGGTGGTGGTCACGTGATCGCAGGTCACATGGACCATTGTGTAGCCGGAAGGGGCTAAGGCTCGGGAAAGGAGCACATCGGGGATCGAAGAATCGGGGGTTCTGAGTACATGTGCGTCTCGACACTGAAAACACCGAAACCCCGATAGAGAGACATAAGGCTGTGGTCACAACCCTTGGTCATGGGATTTGTAAGTGACAAAAACTATGAACGCCAAGAGTGCCGAAATCGCGATATATGAAATAATGATTTGATCTGAACCGTTGGATCAAGAAATGATCGGAGGGCTACTGAGGCACGACACTGTGAGACTTCCAAAACCCATTGATGACATCTGCTAGAGAAGTCGAAGAAGACCGATGTGTAATGACCAGAGAAGCTGAAGAGTGATGATGAGGATCTGATAGAGGACTCAAGAGGTGGAGGATAATTACGCAGAGTGTGCATGCAGAGGCATGGAAAACATTGCATGCAAAAGGTGCATAGACACTATAAATACACGGTACAAAGAGGAGATCAGGTTGTTGACATAGTGGGAATTTGCAGTGGCTATTGGAGTTTGCTGTGATGATTCATGGGTGAAGAAGAATCAGAGTTGCGCAGCGAAAGCGTGGTGGGCCCATAACCCGGACATTGCAAATGATCTGATCAGAAAGGAAATAAGGCAGACAGAGCAACGAAGTGGAGCAGAACAGTGATAAGTCAGGTAGGCCATCATCGAACATCATATCAATGTAATAAATTCAGTAGCAAAGATTTATATTTCAGGGTGGTTGGGAGGTTCTAGGGAGGACTGTTGTCCTCAAAGGTTCAAGTGGGTGCTTGAACACAGGGAGTTGGTGCTTCCTTCTAGTTGGTGCTAGGAAAAACCAGGGAGTCAGTTCTTCCTTCTAGTGGGTGCTAGAAAAAATAGAGAGTTGGTGCTCTCAACAAGTTGTAGCTTGCAAAACAGAGGTTGCAGCCTCATTATGAGTTGGTTCTCATATGTATGATAATGTAAAGAATGTAACTATTACTTATCATATAAAGAAAAAGAGGTTTTTACCCTATATGGGTTTCCTCAAGAAATATCTATCTCTGTGTTTCTCATATGTGTGACTGATGCTGAATTTTCCATTGTTTATTTCCCTGCATTATTGTGATTATCATTTAGTGTCTCAACAAAGAGTTTAAAAGAAGCATAATTGTTTAAGCACGGTAACAACTGATTCACCCCCCCCCCCTCTCA
>ML778974.1:319605-344275 GCA_009831015.1 Picea engelmannii
TTCTAAACCTATGGGTACACCTATGGTAACAGGATGTAAATTAAGCAAGGATGATGATTCACCCGATGTTGATCAAAGCTCATATCGATCAATGATAGGAAGTCTGTTGTACATCACAGCATCTCACCCAGACATAATGCATGCTATAGAAATGGTAGGAATATATCAGGCTGCTCCTAAACAGAGTCACTTGCAAGCTGTCAGAAGGATATTCAGGTACTTAAAAGAAACAATGACTTATGGTCTGTGGTATCCTAAAAATCAAAGTCTTCAATTGACTGCTTATTCAGATGCAGATTGGGAAAATTGTGTTGATGAGAGAAAAAGCACCAGTGGAGGAGCATTCTTCTTGGGGAAATCCTTAGTAGCCTGGATTAGTAAAAAGAAAGGTTCCATTTCTTTATCAACCACAGAGGCAGAGTACATTGCTGCTACTACCTGTTGCACACAGGTATTATGGATGATTCAGACACGTGCAAACTTAGAGGTAAAATACACTGCACCGATCACTATTTATTGTGATAACACTAGTGCTATCAGTGTGTCCAAAAATCCTGTATTCCACTCCAAGACCAAGCATATCCCCATCAAATATCATTTTCTGAGAGAGCAGGTCACTAATCAGACTATTCAGGTCCATTACATTCCCACCACAGAACAAATTCCAGACATCTTTACCAAGCCCCTAGCCAAGACACCGTTTGAATATCTTAGACATAAGCTGGGTGTCATTTCGTTTCACACCTAAAAGAGTCCATCTTGTTAGGGGGGGATTTGTATTACTTAATTATCTAATGCCTCCTACATTTACTGCAATAGCTCAGGGGGAGCATGTCTCTTCTTTGGCATTGATTTCAAAGGGGGAGAAAAGAATTCAGGTGCTATAGTTGCCATCAATGCCAAAGGGGGAGATTGTTGGCAAATGTTTACCAAGTAGCGTATGCTTGTCATTGATGGCAAGTACAGCAGTGGAGATGGTAGGATAAGAAAGAAAAAATCCCTTGGGGATTCAGATGTGAAAGCTCAGGAGGAACAACATTGAAGAAAACGCGCGCAGCAAAGGCAAAGCTCAAGATACAGGAATTTGCAGAAGAGAAGGAAGACAGAGATCCACAACCACAGGATCTCATTCAAATTTCCAAAAAGAATGAGGGCCGTCAGATCAGACAGAAGCTACGAGGGAGATATACCATTGGGAAAAGCCAAGGTGAAATCCCGAAATAATCAGGACCGTCTATTTGGAAGGACGCGTGGCAACGATCGGGTGCCACCAGGAGAAGCTCGATAGGAGGAAAGGTCTCAGCCATCAGATCCAAGCGCAGGGACCCGACCACCGTTGGATCAATGAGAACCTGCAAGGTCTTTAAAGGGAGTGAAGGTTTGGCTACGGTCATCAGGATAATGGTCATATGGACCAAGAGCATAGTCATTGGAGGTTCGAGGATCGCGCGTTGGATATGTCAAAGTTCCTTGACAACGAAAACCCTGAAATCGCGATATGATCTCAACTCTTAAATCAAGAATTAGATATGGTCCATTGATTTCCTTCATCGGAGAATCGGGGATCGCGATTTCAATATGAAAAGAACACTTGACAACGAAAACCCCGAAATCGTGATATGCGATTTCACGAGTTAATCACAGCCATTGGGTAACAAGTGATCTAGACCGTCGATCCAAAACACGTCAACAGACCACGTCACCAAGGGACACGTGGCACAACCAGGGAATGACAGGCGTCAGGCAGATTTAACACTTAAGGCTCATGCAATTCATGAATTAGAGTGACACGTGGAAGGATCTAACACGTGTCAAACCATGTGTGACGTCAGCAGAGGCATCGGCGATCGGGACTTTGATATGTCAAGAACACACTGCATCAGAAACCCCGATTTCGTGATATGAGATTTTGCGATATGTGATATCACGACTCAATCATAGCCGTTGAGCCGAGGTTATACCTGGACCGTTGATTATCTAAATGGAGTATCGGGGATCGGGACTTTGGAATGACAAAGTCACTTGACATCAGAAACCCCGATTTCGTGATATACGATATCGCGACTCAATCGTAGCCATTGAGCCAAGGTTATACCTGGACCATTGATTATAACCTGTGTCAGAGTTTCGCGAATCGCGATTTGGAAGTGACAAGAACCCTGGACATTAGAAATGCCGAAACGCCGATGGAGTGACAAGACCAAGGTCACACAGAGACAGGTCATATGGACCATGTTCTAGCCAGGAGGGCTAGCACACATTTTCGAGAGGTATGGTGGTGGTCACGTGATCGTAGGTCACATGGACCATTGTGTAGCCAGAAGGGGCTAAGGCTCGGGAAAGGAGCACATCGGGGATCGAAGAATCGGGGGTTTCGAGTACATGTGCATCTCGACACTGAAAATGTCGAAACCCCGATAGAGAGACATAAGGCTGTGGTCACAGCCCTTGGTCACGGGATTTGTAAGTGACAAAAACTCTGAACACCAAGAGTGTCGAAATCGCGATATATGAAATCCCGATTTGATCTGAACCGTTGGATAATGAAATGATCGGAGGGATACTGAGGCACGACACTGTGAGACTGCCAAAACCCATTGATGACATCTACTAGAGAAGTCGAAGAAGACCGATGTGTAATCACCAGAGAAGATGAAGAGTGATGATGAGGATATGATAGAGGACTCAAGAGGTGGAGGATAATTACGCAGAGTGTGCATGCAGAGGCATGGAAAACATTGCATGCAAAAGGTGCATAGACACTATAAATACACGGTACAAAGAGGAGATCAGGTTGTTCACATAGTGGGAATTTGCATTGGCTATTGGAGTTTGCTGTGATGATTCATGGGTGAAGAAGAATCAGATTTGCACAGCAAAAGCGTGGTGGGCCCATAACTTGTACATTGAAAATGATCTGAGCAGAAAGGAAATAAGGCAGACAGAGCAACGAAGTGGAGCAGAACAGTGATAAGTCAGGTAGGCCATCATCAAACATCATATCACTGTAATAAATTCAGTAGCAAAGATTTATATTTCAGGGTGGTTGGGAGGTGTTAAGGAGGACTGTTGTCCTCAGAGGTTCAAGTGGGTGCTTGAACACAGGGAGTTGGTACTTCCTTCTAGTTGGTGCTAGGAAAAACCAGGGAGTCAGTGCTTCCTTCTAGTGGGTGCTAGAGAAAACAGAGAGTTGGTGCTCTCAGCAAGTTGTAGCTTGCAAAACAGAGGTTGCAGCGTCATTATGAGTTGGTGCTCATATGTATGATAATGTAAAGAATGTAACTATTACTTATCATATAAAGAAAAAGAGGTTTTTACCCTGTATGGGTTTCCTCAAGAAATATCTGTCTCTCTGTTTCTCATATGTGTGACTGATGCTGAATTTGCCATTGTTTATTTCGCTGCATTATTGTGATTATCATTTAGTGTCTTAGAAAAGAGTTTAAAAGAAGCATAATTGTTTAAGCATGGTAACAACTGATTCCCCCCCCCCCCCCTCTCAGTTGTCCAACATGCATGACACAGGGTCGATCCCCTTTAGCTACCACTATAACCCCAGGTGCAACCACCCATCCTGCAAGAATGGTGATTGATTTTAGATGTTAGACTTCATGCGCGCAATGAATTTAGGATGTAATGAAGGATTTTTTAGACCTTAGACTTCTTGTGCACAACGAAACCTTGATGTAAGGAATTCTTGTTTAGACATTTGACTTTTGCGCTATGAAATTCATTGATGTGTAATGACTAAGTAATGGGTTCTCTGGCATCATGGAAATTAATGTTAATACCAGATGGATTGATTGATTGTTTCCTCTATGCCTTAATTTAATGAATATTTACCTTGCGCCATTGATTATGTTATGATGACATAAAAAATCCTTGTGCACCATAATTTAAGTAGGCATGTGTTTTCTTCTTCATTATTCTCTTGCACCATGACTTTGATGTTAATTAATCTTGTGTCTTGAAGTAGTTGATATGCGACTCATTTAGTGACTAGTTTCTCTTGCGCCTTGGATTTAATGTATGTATGATGAGTTATGTACATGTATTACTCTTATGCAATGCATATTTTCTGCTAATGAATGATGGATTAAAAACTTTTATTTGTGCCATTAAATTTATTAATGAATGATTGTTGTAGACATTATACTTCTTGCGCGGATTGAAAATTGTTATGATATATGATGAGTTAGGCAAACGATTACTCGTGTGCCATGTTTAATTGATAGTTAGTATTGATGGATGGATGTGATCGATAATTGTAGACTCTACTGATTTAGATAGTTTCTTGGACTGATTGTGTTAGTGGGATGTAGATACCTCCTTGTTCCTCAGAACAGTCGCTAACCCCGAGACCTTAAATGGTTAAAATCAATTGGAACCTAGGCTTGAGCATTGCTTATGTGTCCTGGAGGTCCTAGCCTTGCAAGGTAGGTTGGGTGGGTAGTATATTATGTGATTCTTGTGATTATCTTTATGGTCCTTATGATTCATTATGTTATCAAATGTTATCATGGTGTTATCTGATGATTGTCCTTTTGATATGTGTTCAGTGTTTAAGATTCCAACTGTTATGTGTCATTATTAATTGTAGAATGCAATGATGTTGGGATTTTGTTAATTAATGTGTTATACATAGACAAGAGTGTTGTAGTTCATGATGATGATGTGTCTTCTAGTGTCGTAATTGATGGTTATTGCATTGATATTGTTTCATTAATATACGTGAAAGTTGTGTTGATGATGTTGTTATTCAATATAATGTTGTAATTAGCTCACGCAACTTTAAAAACAAAAAACGGTACCTTTTGTACATTTATTTTGTTTTCATAATGGCAGGGGCCATAAAATATGGTATCAAAGTGGGTTCAACCCTGTGACTATGGATAGTCACGCCTTTCGTTGAATGAAACCCTTGAATAATACTTAGTGCTAGTTAAAAATTTAACCTTTCTATGCGGCAATCACGATTAGAGGACACCACAAAGATTTACAACATGGTGCTGGGGAAGGAGGTCTGACGCCTCCAGAAGCACTCGCGCCCTAGGAGTCTAACCCCCAAGGGGAGGAATAAGTATTTGGGTAGTATTCGATTGTTGTAAGGGATGTGGATGGTCTAACAAGGTCCTTCCAGGGAAATGTCAGAGGCCTTGATTAACCGTCTGTACTGAGATGAGGCCAGGACACCTATACCCCTGAGGGTCCACAACATGCCCTAGCCAGTACTGGTAGCATTCACAGAGAACTCAATAAGGATAAGTTTCTGAGTTCATGAGTTCCACGAATGGCTTAGTCGTCGATACATGGCTGGATAATAAGGTGATGTGCATTGTGCTTCATGGTTACAACCTCCAGCACGAAGGTCCACATGGCAGTCTTCAAATAAAGGGGAGTGATATTCTATGGTGGAAGACGCTCCTACCTCAACTAAACATGGTCTTTGAAGTTGTGTTATGGGAACAATTCGAGGAACTTTACCAGAAGAAGTAAATGTCTGACGAATTCATTGAGCACTAGTTCGATGATTTCAACGCCTTATGACAGGATGGTCGTGTAGTGATGGATTATGAGACCAGATTTAGGGAGCTACTTTGGTATGCCCTGTATCTAAACATGAAGAAGTTGAATATCATCAAGTGCATGATCGACCTAAACTCTAGCTTTCATGCGAAGGTGAGGATCTAAATGCCTCAAACGTTGTGTGATGCAATCTAGTAGGCCTCATAGATAAGGAATAATTGACCGTGGGTGTCAGTGAAGGACTCCTACAAAATCATTTGGAATGAAAACATCTAGTGCGTAAAAAAATCATACACCAACCAAAAAATATCTATTGGTGGAAATATACATCTATGTTCATGACACCACAACGACAATTTCCTCAGTAGAAGAGCCCCTATAGGGGACCGCCGCCAAACAGTCACAGTTAGGCTTGTTAGCAGAACACACTAGGATTGTAGGATCATAGGCCATCAAATTCTACTTAAAGGCCATGAATACTGGACCAAAGATGAGTGATGGACATGTGAATATGCCACCTTACCAACAATATTGTCTAGTTGAAAAGGCCAGAGTGACCGGGTCAACAGGACACACTATCATTGGGGAGATGGACGAGGCCCACGAGATTCTTGGTCACAGTCAATAATATCTAGGTTGAGCACCATACCATTGTTCTCAAGGTGTCAGTTACAATCACCAACTATAATTTAGTATTTGTTAGATACCAATGCTACAAAGATATCTATTTCTAGTACCATGCTGAAGGGTTCTAGGTAAAGGCATTAGACTAGACAATTTTAGATTCATCGAAATGGCTTCGAGTGCCAACCGGATGGTTGGAGGAAGGGGTATGAACTGTCACTTTAACATGGGGAATAGTGTAACGAAGTCCAACCTATGTCACTATCTTAATAAATTATGACAACATGATCAATATGGACTTGTGGGAATCGCATGATGCGATACTCAAGGTTGAGATGAAGCGGTTGAGTTACACCAATGATGAGGGACAAATAAGTGTGATTGTTGGAAGAAAACATGGAGTATCCATGAGGTTAATTTATTGCCTACAGTGACATAAGAGCATGTGCAGGGATGAAATATTTATGCAATATTGGCCCTAAATGACAAGAGCATGAAAAAAGGATTAGAATGACCTTCCCATGGCATGGTTACTGCTAACATGTTTCAAGAAAATTTCCATGATTATCGCCCATAAGAGAGTTGAAGTTTAAAATCGGCTTGAAGCTTGGAACAAAATCGGTAGTGAGAGTGCATTATCTGATGTCAACTCCTGATTACAGGAGTTGAGCAATCAATTGAAGGAGTTTCTGGACCTAAGACTTATACGTCCAAGTGTGTCATCGTGGGATGCACCTGTTATTTTTATTACGGAAGAAGGATGGGTCATGGAGACTCTTCTTTACTACCGTCAAGTATTCCTTGATGACATATTGATGTATTATCAGAGGATGGAAGAAATTGACAAACATTATGCTTGGTGCTATATTTTTTACGAGGGAAGAAATAAAGGGAACTATTGAAATTATCTTTTGTCAATCGAGGATTCATTATTTAGGGAATGTCATCTCCAAAGAACATATCATTGTATATCAAGTGATGGTAGAGGATATTATGGAATGGATTGCACTGACGAATGACCCAGAAGTGTGTATCTTCATGGGTTTAGCGGGATATTATTGATGGTTTGTCGAGGGTTTTTTGAATATAAGAAATTAGATTACAAAATTACATAAGAAGAACGAAAGTTTGTATGGACTGAGAAATGCGCGGAAGCATTTCAAAGGCTTAAGGAGATGTTGAATACAACATCAATACTAAAAGTCCCTGATATGGATGGGGACTTGTTGGCATGCACCAACGCATCCAAGGAAGGCTTAAGCAAAGTCTTGATGCAAGACAGTCAGGTAATCGCTTACATCTCGAGAAAGTTAAGAAGGCATGAGGAGAACTATGCAATGCACAATTTGGAGTTGTTAGCCATTGCATATTCCTTGAGAGTTTGGAGACACTACCTGATTGGACAAAATTTTTAACTAGAAAAGGACCATTGTGGTTTACAAAACATTTTTATACAAAGCGACTTGAACGTGTGACAAAGGCATTGGGTGGAACTACTTAGCGAGTACGATTTTGAGATTACCTACATAAAAGGAACCATGAACATAGTGGCTGATGCATTGAGTGAGAGACTGTGCATATTTTTAGTGATACCTCTTTAGACGAATCTATGAGAAATGATTCTAACTATAGTGCGACGATGACTAGTACAAAGAGTTTGAGGAATTCTATTCGACAAGACACCATGTTGGTAGAAAAATTAAGGGATACACTGTGGAGAAAGACAGATCATTGACATATAATAATCAAATTTAATTACCTCCCAACGACGATTGAGAAGTTTTGTTCTTATATGAAGCTCATAGAGAAGTGTACATGGATCATCCAGGATCCATGAAGATGAGGACATACCTTAAGACCTTACTCTTCTAGAAGGGATAAAGGTGGAGATCGTCAACTATGTGGAAATATGCCTAGAAGGTCAACAAGTGAAGTCTAAAGATAGACATATGACAGGATTTCTATGACCAGACGCTATTCCATAATCAAAATGGGAGGTCATTTCGATGGAATTCATTGGGGAAATTACCGCAGATGACAAGGAAGCACGACTCAATTTTCGTGATAGTTGAAACTTTCACAAAGAGGTCACATTTTGTCCTAGTGCGTACAATGCATTAGGCGCTAGGTATAACTAGAGTTTGTATCAACAAGATATTGAGACTTCCATATGTACCAAAATAATCATATATGATCAGGGAATAAGTGTTTGCAAGATGATTTTGGATGAGTTTCCCAAGAGGCCTGGGGAGCACCACTAAAATTTAGTACATCATGTCCATGAGATAGATAGGTTGATTGAAGGAACGAACCAAATTAGAAGGTCCTTTTGCATATGTGTGTGTTTTACCAACATAAATATTGGGAATAGTTCTTGTCGCTGGCCTAGTTTGTGTGCAACAACATCCATCAAGGTACCATTAGGATGGCACCGTTGCGTTTCTCTACGAGTGACCATGTCAGATGCCTTTGAGATGGTATAGACTTGAGGATGGGGTCCTATTAGGACCATAAGCGATCCCAGAAATGGACTAACAAGTACAAACGATAAGAAAAAGGGTTGAAAGAAGCACAAGACCTACATAAGGGTTTTTTCCGATGTGCATCACGTGACCATAATTATGAAGGGCCTAATAGCCTGTCATGACTTATTATTTGAGGAGTTGCATGATGTTTATCTTGTATCTGTGTGTGAATTTAGGTCAATCATCCTAGGCATGTGATTTAATTTATTTCTTGGCGGATGTTGGGTGAGGGTGCGCTCATGGAAGTTCCAATCTGCTTTTTGGAGAAACACATTCAACAACTACAACGTCGAACTGTCGATGAGGTCAATTTCCAGTGGGAAAACTATAGTCCACACTCAACTACCTAGGAGGATGCATATGATATGCATCAACAATTTCGATTTTTGTTTCATAGATAGACATTTAGATATTATCAAATACTTTATTTCTGCACTTGTATACTGTGAAACTTTGGGATGAAGTTTAAAACAAGAGGAGGAGTGTGTAACATATTGTTCTTTCACACACCTGATGTGACTTATTCTTTGAGGACACTTACGTGCAAGTGATCAGGTTCATTAAATGATAGACTATTTTGCTTATGGATTATGATGATGTTGTGGATATGATGATATGTTATTTGATTATATATGTGTCGACAGGTTCTATTGACTTGCTTCTCCTGAGTGTGTAGGACTCTTGAAATATTGAGGATGATGATGGAATTGATTGAAATACTTGGACTCCGAATCAATTCAAGGAGTGGATTGTTTATGGTTTGATTATTTCTATTATTTCATATGTGACATATTACTGGTATATTATGATGTTGTTTATGGATCGTTGACATGTTTCGTTGATGGATGTAGGATGATGATAAATTTCTAATCAGACTCACATTTGGAGTAAAGCGTTCATGCATGACCACCGGATATATTGAGGGAGAGGTGTGGAAACATCCTTGCTAGAACCTACTAGAATTCTCAATGTGGCTCCAACATTAGGTTAACAATTACCTAGTTCGAGATATCCATGATGCCATGAGGGCACACTGAGAAAGTCAGTCACAAATATTCTAAGGGGCATGCAATAAGGTAGGGTCCTTATTCCATAAAGGCCCTTAGTCTCCCATAATTTTTCCCGACGGAGTATTGAATCTAAGAGTGGACATCTACTAAAATGAGTCAAAAGGCAAGTGGCACCCTTGGAGCATGTAGTGCATATTGAATGGTACATCACATAAATGAAACTTGAATGAAGGCGAGTGGAACCCTTGTAGCATGTAGTTTGTCTTGAAAGGAACATCATGTTTTAACAATGGTGAGTCAATGAACCTAGGTACCTAGAAAACAACATCTCATTTTGACCTAGTCAGCCTTAAAATAAAATTTTCCTAAGTAAAGTTTAGAAATTATAAAATTTCCCTTAAAAACAATTTTGTTAATCCTAGTTGAATTCAAAATGTAGGTCTAATTGGGCTATAAGGACTAAAACTAATTAATCAACTAATAAAGGGAGGTTGAAGAAAAATCAAATTTAAAAAAATTAAAGGAGAATGAATTTATCCAAAAAATTTAATTGTTGGCTATGTGCAAAACTTGCTAATTTAGAACTTAGAGAAAAAAGGGGAAACTTAAATACAAAAGGAATATGGAACACAAAAGGGAATATAGTCTATAGAACTTTCCTAAAATGAACTCAACTAAGCTTTAAGAAAATCATAAGTAATTAAGGGAAAGTGAGGGAATAAAGGGATATCGAGAAGCATTTTTAAGAACGCTTTTAGGTGGGTGAGGGAAATTGGCAATTTCAATTTAATTAATTAAATGAAATTATGATGCAACTAAGGGATCGGGTGACAATTGTAGAGGGGAGAATATTCCTAATAAAAATTTAATAAAAATAAATCAATGTGCATTTTGGAAACTAGTCACTATGAGAACTCTATAAAAGAAATGCTAGAGGACGAGAATGGAGAACATATTGTATGTGTAACATTATTCTGTTGGATTTTACTCTTGATAGATTTTTCTTGTGGGAGTTGGGATACCCAATTCGAATAGAGAGTGGTATCTCGACCTTGCGAGGCGAGCTAGGAGATAGATTTATCTGGTTCATGTTCGTGGCCCCTTTGCAACTCGGGGGGCTCAGGGGGAAGAAGATTACCCCTAGCATTGGCTAGGAGGCACCGATGAGGTCTCAATGGTTGGAAAGTAGGAGCTAGATGAAGCGTAAACATGGGACAACCCCTTCATATCATTCAACTATGGTTACAATACGCCTTTAAATTCGCAGTTGTAATTTACTTAGAAATTTCATATAGATTCATGTGTTGTTGAAATCGTTGAATATATGTTATGGTGGGAAAGATCGCCTCATGTGGATAACTAGGATTAATCTTGATGGATTGGTTTTCCCTTCCAATTTCATGCCTTGTTTAAGTTTTCTCTATGCCTTGGAAACTTTTGATCATGCACCTTTGATTTTTTTTTGTATATCATTGCACCTTGGTTTTCTTACTCTCTATGCCTGAGTGGTGGCCTGACATTTTTTCTTGGTTGCACCGCAAAATGTGTTTCCCTACGTTATTTTATTTGGTTCTTAATATGCTAGAAGAATGTGTGAAGCCCTATGTTTTCTTTTAATTTTTACTTCGATTAACACTCATATTAAATGCATCCAGAACCTTGCACAACCTTATTTTTACTTTGAAATACCTCTCTATGTTTTTATTTTCACATTCACTCAACATGTAATTCTCCCATAAATCCATTGGTGCCTCAACCATTTGAATTACTTCTCTGTGTTTTTATTTTCACATTCACTCTACATGTAAATCGCCTAGAAATAGGATGGTTCCCCAATCATTCAAATACATATCTACGTTTTTATATTTACATTCACTCAACAAAGTTATCTCCCATTCTCATCGATAATTAAATTTTTCTACAATGATATTGTTCTCAAGGCTCATCGATTTTTAACCCTCGTTACACAAGGAAATGCTTACCTTGAATTCTATGATATGGAGCTTCAAACAAACCTCCTTTGTGATGAATATTAGCGCCCTCTTCTTTCTTACATCGTTCATGTTTTATTTTTCCACCTTATTCCCAACAACATTCTCCTTGAACCTCAACATTGTGAAATTTCATCTGTGTGTTTACTTTTAATTTCTCTTAAAATCGTGATAAATGCCCAGTGACATGGGAGATCTCTGACCAAGCTCTCTAAAGGTGTGATAACCTTTTCAAATTGTGATAATTTCCCAGTGACTTGGATGATCTATTACCAAGCTTTCTTTGGTTTTAATTTCTTTGGAAATTTGTGCCTTTACTCAATGATGTTTCTATGATCTAACCATGCATTCACCCAAACTCTTCCACCTTAAATTATGAGTTGGATTGTTTATTTTTTTCTATATTTTTATTTCTCTAAGCATCGCCCCCTTTCCTTTGTGTACTCTAAATTTTCCCATCCATCTCATAGATTTTGGAAGCAATTTCCCATCAAGACCCTGTGTTTATTTGGATTTCAATCAACGTTTCTTTCTGACTTTGTGTAATGTACCCCAAATTTACCAAAAATAAATAAACAAATTGTTACAAACATTAAGTCTCTTTTCATCTTCAATATTTGTTTCAAAACATCGCTTTAATATAAGTAGAGTAGTTTTTTCCATTACTAATAATTTTCGAGAGCTTATGCTTATCCTTTTCTTGATACAATTGAAATATCATGTAGAATAAATTCAACTTTGAAAATTGCATTGTATTATACAACAATCACATTGTGTAACAATTAAGGAATATTTATTATCCCATAGTCTACCCATGAACCTTGATGTTTACCCATTATGATACACCTTCACCTATTTTAATATGCACCAACATATAAGTCTCATAGTTGACATCATTCATGTTCAAAGGTATAAGTATAAATAGTTTTGTACATAAAATATTATAACCCCAATCTAATGTTACCATCATATTTATGCTAATATATTACACTATACACTATAGGGGTCCTATACATAATTTGATCCATGGAATAAGTGTTTCTCTTGACATATAAGTCGCAAATCTTATCTAAGGGAGAACTTCACTTATTAACATATATATATATATATATATAACGATAACCCATTCATTATTAAGTACCAATGTTTAATACTTCGACTATTATTACAACATGTCTAGCAATAGTAGTTAACGTTTGTTATCATTATGAAGCTCCCAATGATACCAGTCACTAATCTTGAGTTCATTTAACAAGTCAGAATCAAAAGGGTAAAACCCTTAACTGGAAGAGACAGATCACTACTACATATTGAAAAATGTGCGACCACCACTTGCGACAAAAGAACTCTTTCATCGCAACATGCAAGAGAAAAAGTTCATTTTTTCTAAATCTACCCCATATTAGTCGCAATATCGATGCCTGTAGTTTCACTAAATTATTATGGTCAATGTGCGTTGCAAGAGGGTCGACTTTATATTTTCCATCGCAAGAGAAACAAACTTTGACCATAATAATTTAGTTAAAATTTACCATTGAAAATGACCTCAAATAAATAGGTGGAAAAAAAATATTTTTAGGTGACCTAAAATTGGCCTATAAATATTTGGCGATTTAAAGATGTTGTGACAATCTTGCTATAACAACGATGGTTGCGAAAGGGTATTTTTGTCCGTAAAATGTCGTAGAATGTTGTTAGAGGTGGGAGAAAAAGTAAAGTAGGTGAAAAGGGTGATGGTAGATGTTATTTCCCTTGCAAAAATGTTGCCTCAAACATCCCGTAAGAATTTTAATAGAAACAACTACAAAACATTGTAGGAAATATGGTCACATTGATGGTAGATCGAATGAATATCGTCCCATGGTAATTAGCTATATATTCATTATCTTTTTTTATTTTGTCAATTTTATATAAAATTATATATATGTTATATATTTATATATATATTGTTTGAATGTTTGTTATAGTATTCACTAATTTTGCATGATTGTTTGTAATTATAAAGTTAGAGTTGCCCTCTAACTTTCTGCAGAATATTGCACCAAGTATTAGTAGAAATGATGTTGTACAAGATGAGGAACATCATCATGACCAAGCAAATGAGGATCCCATGGAATAAGATGATGGGACCAATCAAGTTAATGATCCCATGGAAGAAGATGATGGGACAAATCAAATGATCAAAGATTATTTTTTGCAGCCGGATGACGATGGGGAAAATGTTGGTATTTATGATGAACCTCTATTAGAAAAGGAAAATAAACGAACTTATGAAGGATCAAGAGAAAATCTTCTCTCTGCTACATTGTTGTTGGTGAACTTCAAGGTTATGAATAATTTTTCGAACACTTGTATGACATAGATACTAAGGTATGTAATATTTTTCATCTCATACTATACATAAATGTTTATTTTTTTATATTTGTTTTTAGTGTTAATTAATGTGTAAAATAAGAATGCATTTTTTACGATTAATATTCTTACATTAACTACTTGTTTTTTATGTTGTAGATTGTTAGGTGAATTTTTGTTACCATCGTCAAATATTTTACCTCGCACATATCGAGGTTTGCATGCCATTATGAAAGACATTAGAATGAATTATAAAACTATAGATGCATGTCCTAATGACCATATTATATATTATGGACAACATGCCTCGAAAACCGAATGTCCGCAATGTCTTATTAGTAGATATCGAACCGATTAAGTAACAAAAAGGGTGCCTCAAAAGGTTCTTCGTCATATTCCCATAATTCCACGTTTGCAGCGATTGTTCAGGTGTGAAAGCATAGCACAATTTATGGATTACCATGCACGTAACATAAGTGAATATGGTGTTCTTAGAATGTATGTTGATGGTTCTACATTTAGGGAAACTGAAGAAAAATGGGCATATTTCAAAGATGAACCTCGTAATGTTAGGATTTCATTGGCAGCTGACAGTGTTAATCCATTCAGAGAGCTTAGGTATATTTACATAGTGTGACCTATTTTTTTATCAACAATAACATTCTTCCTTGGATGTCAATAAAGAGGGAGCACATAATGTTGACAATGATTGTTCTAGGTATTTGTTTACATTAATTTTTTGAATTTAACATTTTCATTTGTTTCAATTTTTGCATAATATCTTTTGTTTATTTATTTAATTATATATATATTACATGATATCATTCCTTTAGTAATTCTGTGTAATTTAAAACAATTAGGTAAGTACTAGGTTAAAGATATGAATGTATATATCGAGCCTCTTATCGACGAGCTACTAAAGTTATGGGCTGGCATCATAATGTACAAAATATGTAAACCAATCGGGGAGAAGAAATTTAAATTCTGTGGAATACTTTTATGGACAATACATGATGCCCCTGGACTAACACATTTTTGTGGTATGTATAAGAATTCTAATATTTCTCTTTAATACTATATAATATTTTAGTTTTATCATGGTGTATTTTTACATTTTAAATAATCTCATCGTATAATTGACATTAATCCATTTGTTGTAGGTCTTCAAACAAAGGGTAAATTTTCATGTCCAGTTTGTGGCCCTAAGATGAAGTATCATCATTGACAAAGTTTAGGAAAGATGGTGTTTGATGAGTATAGGCACCCTCTTCCTAAGAACCATAGGTATCGTACTACTAAAAAACATATTTTCAATGGGAAAGAAGATACTGGCTTAAAACCATGAAGAATGACACCTCACCTATGGAGGTTGGAATATAATAGAAATCGTCAAGGTACTCAATTTCATAATGTGTCGTAGATCATGTGATGTTTTGAATGTTATTTTAATCATTGAATTTATTTTACCGTATCTGATAATTATTTTTATGATTTCTTTTATACTTCATGAAGGCCGCCATCATCATGAAGGTATTAATAATGGGATTCCACGAGGAATGAAATATTTTTCCGCTCAATTCATGAGGTTGACCTACTATGAGGAGCTAAAAATAGATAATTTGTTTGATACAATGCATATCGGGAAGAATGTGACTGAAACATTATGGTGAATCATATATGGTAGGAGGGACAAAGACAAAATTGTCAAAATTTGTACTGACATTCAGGAAGCCAATCATGCAATGCAAAGTGTGATCCAATATTCAAATAGATCAGATGGAGTACTAGACTGAAATAACCTTCCATGGTTATTAACAGAGCAACAAAGCAATGTAAAAGAGGTCATTCAGAGAATTAAATTTCCCACGGGTTTTGTAACAACCCTAGTGGAATATATGTTTAGGGATTATTAAGTAAAAATTTATTAGGTAATTAATTTTTCTAACATGTTATTAACTAAACAAAGATTGGTATGATGATATTAATTAAATATTAATTAATTAATTAATTGTTATAATTTTAATTAATTAATTAATTAATTAATTAATTACCTATTACATTCAATGGCATGCATATTAAATTTAAGAGGGTTAATAAATTTAATTGTTTAATTAAAGGATTACGTATACGGAGGGGATAAGAAGCATTAAATGTAAGGATAAAACATTTATAATCGGATGAGACAATGAATGTATGGATAAGGAAAGGGGGGGAGGAGAAAAGGGTCGATGAAAGAGGGATATGAGGGGGAGGAGGCTTACAGAAGGAGATCATTATTTGTTGGGGTTCTCTTTGATTTGTTGGTTCAGAGTTTGAGTTCTGTAGTCAGGAGGATCAGTACGGGGGGCACCAGTTCTCTGGGTGTTTTGGGCATGGGGGCCAGGATATCCATATGGTATCCTGGAGCTAGGAATCCAGATAGGATGCTCCTAGCTAGTAAGGAGGAACCATGGTTTGGGCAGATTTGGTCAGTGGCATCAAGCTAAGCAAGGAAGCAGTAGGAAGGTCAACAAGACAAGCAGAAGCAGCAGGAAGGCCAACAAGACAAGCAAAAGTATAGCATCAGACCAAGGTATTTTAATCTACATATTTGTTTTATGCATTTAAGGAATATGAAGTGTTATAAGGCTTCTCGTAAGCTATTATGTTCAGCTCAATAAATTTTATATATGCTGGTTTTGGTTATATGTTGATTATGAAATAAAATAAATGTTAGGTTAGCATTCCTTAAAATAAATTCTATTGGGTTTTATAAGGCTTTCTGGAGCTGAACCCTACAGATGGTATCAGAGCCCTAGTTCAAAATCTGGAACCAAGGGCCTACCTACCCACCTACCCACCTACCCGATTTAGAAATGGAATTGTACCCACCCAGACATTAGATAAAATAAGATAAATATGGGCCCAAGGGCCAAGTTCCATCTCCAAGTCCCAACACCACCTCCACCTAACCTGTAAGAAAAGTATACATTGATTTTAAGTATATGTATTCATTAATAGGACATATTAATGTTAGAATTTTAACTACTTCTTAGTATTTTTTTTATAAGAAATTGTTAAACTATAAACCAGACACTTTAACCACTTTTCCATTTTTGTAAAATTCATTATAATTGCCTATAAAATTAAATAAATATATAAATAGATTTTTTCAAAACTCCTTTGCGTTCGTCTATTATTATTCATACAAACTCCTCTACTGTATCAACAACAAATGGTCAAACTTTGCAGTTAAGTTGGGAAACTGGGATTGGAATTATGCTAGACAATTTACATATAAATCTTCAAAAATTAAACAAAAACATTACAAATATAGCTACACCATCTTTAGGACCTCATACTAAGAGGATCAATCTAAATTTGTAAATAGATGTTGTCCAGATGGAAAATTCCCAAGTGCCCAGAAATTGGTCATTAAATTATCTGTTGAAGATGATTGATTTGTCATTGTTGTAATTTCCTGTAACTTCTAATTTCCTCCGATTTATGTATTAAATATTCTAATTTCCTATACATTGATGTCATGTGACTTCGATTGATTTCTTATAGATTTGGGAAATCATTAATTTTTCTTCCCATGCCTCAGTGTGAGCCGAAAAATTTATAGATGGGCGGCTAACTTAATTTACGCTGATTAATTTACCGTGCGATGTGGACCTTATTCTTTACAGAATTGTTTGAAAGAATGCTCTACAAATTTGTAGCTAAATCAGAGGACAAAGGATATAACAGTGTAAAACATGTATTTATGGCGAATTTATCCTAAACAAAATTTAAAGTTGAAGCTAGCAAACACTAACATAGATATGTTATGCCAACCATAGTGATTTCAAACGTAATCAGTAACAACAAATCAACAACCTACATTGCAATCTGGAACCTTCACATAGTTTGACAAAACAAAAAAGTATATTTTCAGGCTTTAAATCTGTGTGAACGCATTGCAATCTGGAACCTTCACATAGTCTGACGAAACAAAAAAGTATATATTTCTAGCTTTAAATCCGTGTGAACGTGTTGCAGTCTGGAACCTTGACATAGTCTGACGAAACAAAAAAGCATATTTTCAGGCTTTAAATCCATGTGAACACATTTCAATTCATGAATATCTACCACAGTTCATTGGCAATATTAGGAGAAGATAATATAATAAATATCTATCAACTATCCATCCATTAGCCACACTACATATCCAAACTAACACCTATAGACAATACACAACACAAAGCCAGTACACAAGCACCAAGATCGAATGCTTAGCCTCAGATTTGGTTAATTATTTCAAAACCCAAGTGGTGAAAAATGTGTCAGACTCACATGGAAGAAAATTTAAATTTCCAGTCACATTGCCATTGGTCATAGCCGTCGATAGTCAGTGGTCGATCCAGGAAGCTGAGTCGATCCAGTCATTTCCGGTCATTACCAGCCTATCGATAGCCAGTGCTCAGAGCCTGTGGTCGTCACGATAAGGAAAGGAGGTGGTCTTTGAAAATAAGGAGATCATCGATATCCAGTGGTATCATTGACAATAGGTAGTTTCCATAGCCAAGAGGTGGTCATAGAATCATAGAACTATACACTCTTCTACCTCAAACCTATATCTCTACCCTCAATTCACTTGATGTCAGGTTTCAATGTCTTCTTGTAGGTTTTGAAACCAATGGATTCATTCTTGTCTGTCTCTATGATTGGCAGGAGAAAATGCAACATTATCTGGGTAGTCCATGGAAACAAATTTTCTGTATGGTTGATGAATTTATTGTCGGGTTTTCCTTGTCAAGATAAAAAAAATGTAGTGGAAAAAAAAAACAATTTGAAATGGATCTTTTAGATTTCAATCTCACGAAGCTTAGGGCCCATACGTAACGTCCCACTTATTAGATATTCATTCTCTCACTGTGGTTGGGAGGTTCATGCTGACTAGATATGAATTTTCGATCTTCAATATGCAGTTGTCTACAATTTCACTTGCAGCAGTCTCGGTGACTTGGAGTATTCTCCAGATCACCCTCCCTGAATGGTTTCAGTAAAGTCATTTGAAAGGAAGGAGCCCACGGGACTTTTCTTGCCCCACACAGCCCAAACACAACACCCAGCCATGGCCAAGGAGCTGCACAAACACTAAACAATTATTTTTTTACCAAAAACATAATTAATAAAACAAACAAACAAAAAAAACCCAATAGCCAATGCACTAGCACTCAGCCAAGCACCTGCCATATAATACAAATCCCAGTGCCAAATGCCAATCCATCAAGAAGGAGGATTATACAAGAATTCCTTTGTGCACAATACGTCTAAAACAAAACAATATACAAGCCTGGCGCCGAACGCAAATCCCACGAGGAACTACAGAGCACGCAACAACCAAAGGAATGAGAGTGCTCACTCACCTCCAAGCAAAACACAAAACGTAATACACAGAATCCATCACCCAAGCACCAGTGCTCAGAGACAAGCATTGAGCTTGCCGAGAGGGACAAAGCAAAGTGGAGAGGTGACAAAGGAAGGACGCAGAAGAGAAGGATTCATTTAGGGTTTGGAGAGATAGGTGTAGGATTATTTTGGAGGAAGCATGCACGTGGGCTTCATGCGTGCCCGATTTGATTTTTTTTTATATTTTTATTTATTTTATTTAATTTTATATTTTATTTATTTATTTATTTAAATTAACGTTTTAAATTATTACTAAATTTAAATTTCAATGGTTTAAATCGTTCATTTTTTATTTATTAATTATTAACAAAAAAATATATATAATATACATACATATATTTAAATATATCCAGCAAATTAAAACTAAGTATAGTAATTAATTAAAAGTAATTGTGATTAATTAATTAAATTAAAATGTTAGAGAGTCCATGGGTTTTGAACCCAAGACCCCCACCAAGTGAAGTGCCTTAAGAAGAACACTAATGCCAACACGCCCTCATAAGTCTTTACAAATAAATTCTTATGCTTAATTAGATTAATGGTAACACTGTAGGAATTAAAGTGGTATTATTATTAGGAAGATACAGTATGAATATTAAGACTAACTGGCTTATTACCTAACGTATTGATCCAGATCCAGCTAGCCGAGTTGAATCATAATTAGTGAATGCACTGGAAATCAAGGTAAATGCTTATTTAGCGCTGCTGATCTTTGTATCCCAAGTATAAACTCTGATTGTCCAAGCATCATGCTCATGAGACCATACACACAACTCATCGAGCCAAGCGCCAAGTCCCTCCACTCCATTCCACCAGTCAAAGTCAATGCTAAATCTCAAATGCAGCATTTGATAACACCAACACTAGGTGCCAGGGAAAAGCTCACGAGTCAAGCATTAGAGGATATTTAGTTATAAGAGAAAAGTTAAAAGGACTTAGACTAGGACAAGCGGGAAGGAGGTGACATATGAACTCAGAGAGTAAGCATGGGAATTGGTGAGTATGGCGCAAGGCTAGCGTAGCTACAGGGCAAGGGAACCAATATTTTTTTTTATAGGGGCAAAGAAATCAAGATTAGACACTTAATCCTAATCCTAACCTAGCCAATCCCCTAAAGGAGTAATGTCTGTTTACAGACAAGTAAAGAAAACGTATGCCTAACCCTATTTCTAGTTTAAGTAGCACCAATTGGAAACATCCTAAAACTCACCCTGACAACTTTGGTTGATGTAGGTTAAAGCATAAAGGATTTTCAGGACTTTAGGGAATGGATGAAGGGGAGCATCGTTGCAAGCACCGTGAACACCACCACCACCAGCACCACCATCACCCGAACTAGTGCTCATACTGCGCTCGTCGGAGGCCATTAATGAGACTTTAAAGGGGCGACAACCAGCAGGGACTGAAGTGGAAACCCCACCGTCTAGAATGGGTAATCTAGAAGTGTCAAGGGATTCAGGGGGAGGACCTCCACCTAAAGACATCACACAAGATTTGTAGAAGATCAAACTTCAGGAGTTTTCCGGGGGTCGCACCAGTGAACGCATGGAAGCATGGTTGGAAGGCATGACAAGGTGTTTTTCCTTAAGGGACTATGCGTCCAACTCAAAGGTGAAGATCGTAATTTTTTAGTTAAGAGACAGTGCCTTAAACTGGTGGGGCAACCTGGAAAGACAACTGCACCTTACCCCAGACATAGTATCTTGGGAACTTTTCGAGGAGAGGTTCCGAAGGAAATATCTACCAGCATACTACAAGGAACAACAGGTAGGGGCATTTCATGCCTTAGTACAGGGAAACAAAACTGTAGAAAAATATGAGATCAGATTTATGGAACTGGTCAAATATGTTTCGTATATGGATAATGACCAACGACAGGAAGAGTGCTTCATCTATGGATTGAACCCTAAGATAAGAGCTATGGTGCCGATGTGGAAACCGTCTTCAGTATCAGAAGCGGTGGAAAATGTATGTTATGCGAAGGAACACATGAACTTAACTGGGGGTACAAGACTGACATTCCCGCATCATCTTGGATTCGTAGGGAAGGCCCCGACGACATTTCCTAGGGGAGGGGGCTCAAGGCCACCTCCATATGGTAACAGAGTCGTGCCAAGGACAGTATCCGTAGGGATTTCAATGGCAATGAGTGAAACATCTTGTTCATCACCAATGATGCAGATAGATCCACGACCATCTCAGGGAACAACTAGTAGGGGCAGGGGTTACAGGGGAAGGAACTCATTTCAGAGATAGTCACATAATAGTGCACAGGTTCAATCTCGTGTTACCTGTTGGGGGTTCAGAGGACCCCATTACCAGCGTGACTCCCTAGAGTTACAATCAGGGTTCGTGCATAGAGAAGGAAAGGCACTGATGGGGAGAGCAAGTAGCAGCCACCAGATTTACGCAGCGGTTAATAATCGCCAGACCGAACATCAATCCACGATGGTGGAGGCATCAGGTATGCTAAATCATATCAATGTTAAGATTTTATTTGATTTTGGTGCGATATATAGTTTCATTTCACCATCTGCATTAGAAAAGAGTGGGTTGGCAGCCTACGAGCATGATGACTTTAAACAAATCGAGATGGCTTCGGGGGGAAAAAAAGCGGTATGACCTAGTGTCGATAATTGTATAGTAGACCTAGGAGTGTGTACTACCAGGTTGAAGGTATACGTCACTTATCTCGAGCCATATGACCTAATCATTGGAATGGATAGGTTAGCATCTCACCGAGCTTTCGTAGATTGTTTCGCATAGAGGGTGCTTTGTGTTGACGACGAAAGAAGGCCAGTAGAGATCCAAGGTGTACGAAGAAAAGTGTCATTACACTTTATATCAACTATGAAGGTTAAGCGATGCTTGAGACAAGGGTGTCGATTGTATGTAGTGGAAGAAGTGAATGAAAGGAAGGGACCCTCATTGGATGAGTACCCGGTATTGTCAGAATTTAAGGATGTTTTTTCGAACAAGTTACCAGGTTACCTCCTGAGAGGGAGCTTGATTTTACTATTGAGATAAAACCTGGTGCAGAACCAATCTCCAAGACTCTGTATCGGATGACAACGCTAGAACTTTGTGAATTGCAAATGTAGTTGAAAGAGTTACTGGAATTAGGGCTAATAAGGCCTAGTGTCTCACCTTGGGGCACACCAATAATTTTTGTAAAAAATAAGGATGGATCCTTATGACTGTGTATAGACTACAGGGACTTGAACCATGCTACAGTGAAAAATAGGTACCCAATGCCGCGAATAGATGACCTTTTCGATCAGATGAAACGAGTAGCGGTATTCTCAAAGATTGAATTGTGATCAGGGTATCATCAGTTAAGGATTAAGGAAGGTGATATCCAAAAAACTACATTTCAAAATCAGTTTGGACATTACG
This sequence comes from Picea engelmannii, assembly GCA_009831015.1. NCBI lineage: Eukaryota > Viridiplantae > Streptophyta > Pinopsida > Pinales > Pinaceae > Picea > Picea engelmannii. The sequence goes on from ML778974.1 coordinate 342,466, forward strand.
AATTTGTCGTAGTACCTTTTGGATTGACCAATGTGGCAGCAACATTCATGAGCCTCATGAACGGCGTATTCCAGAAGTACTTAGATCGATTTGTACAAGTCTTTCTAGATGACATCCTGATCTATTCCAAGAACAAAAGAGAACATGAGGAACACTTGCGAGTAGTGTTGTCCTACCTTAGAGAGAACAAATTATTTGGGAAGTTTTCAAAGTGTTCCTTCTTCCAGAAAGAGATCCATTATTTAGGTCATATCATTTCCGGCGAAGGAATCTCTATGGACCCAGAAAAGGTAAAGGTCGTTATGGAGTGGCCAGTGCCGAAAAATGCCCATGAGGTGAGAAGCTTCATGGGGCTAGCAGGTTATTATCAGATATTTGTGGAGGGATTCTCCAAAATAGCAAAACCCATCACCACCTTGTAGCGTAAGGGGGTCAGGTATGAATGGACAGAAGAGTGTGATAGTGAATTCATTGAGCTTAAGAGGTTACTAACTAGTGCGCCAATTCTACGAGTGTTGGATATGGAAAAGGACTTCACAGTCTGTACAAATGCCTCAAAGCAAGGGTTGGGGGTTATATTAGTGCAGGATGGAGGAGTGATAGATTATGCGTCAAGGAAGTTGAAGAAACATGAAGAGTTATACATGACTCATGATTTAGAGTTGGCAGTTATAATGCTAGCTCTAAAAATTTGGAGGCACTATCTTGTGGGGTGAAACTTTGAGCTCAAAATGGACCATCAAAGTTTAAAACATCTCTTCACTCAAAGAGATCTGAATGCCAAGCAAAGGCTATGGAGTGAGTTTATGAGTCAGTACGATTTTGGTATTTTGTACATCAAGGGAAAGGAAAATGTGGTCGCAGATGCATTGAGTAGGAGACCATGTATCTTCTCCTTGGTAACCTTAAAGGTCAATCTGAGGGAACATATGTTGGAAAAATTCCAACGAGATAGTTGGTATTTAAAGGTTACTTCAAACCTCTAGAGCGAGAGGCAGTTAGATTCAAAGTATGAAGGATATGGTATGGAAACATACAAAATGTTAAGATATCGAGGAAGGATGTACATCCCTGAGAATGGGGGTATTCGAAGAATCATACTAAAGGAAGCCCATAGAGAACTTTATTGTGCACATCCGGGTGTGAAGAATATGTATGCAAATATGAGGAAACTCTTCTTCTGGGTAGGCATGAAGCGCAATGTAGTCCATTTCATCACCAAATTCCTAGAGTGTCAACAAGTGAAAGCCGACCACCATCACCTGACAGGCCTCCTACAACCACATGATGTTCAGATGTCCAAGTGGGAAGTCATCTCTATGGATTTTGTTGTGGGGTTTCCGCTCACATCTCATAGACACAATGCCATTCTTGTGATAGTGGATAAGTTAACCAAGAGTGCTCATTTTATTCCGGTTAGAGACACTTACAATGTCACTGATGTGGCATGTGTGTTTATAAGTGAGGTTATCCGTTTGCACGGGATACCTAAGAAGATCATTTTAGATAGGGACTCTAGATTCACTTCTAGGTTTTGTACAAGTCTGCATTCAGCGTTGGGTACTCAGTTGAACTTAAGAACATCTTATCATCCTAAAATAGATGGGCAAACTGAGAGAGTAAATAAATTCATGGAAGACATGCTTAGGATGTATGTCATGGATAATCAAACCCAGTGGGAGAAGTACCTACCTTTGGTAGAGTTTGCCTACAATAACAGTTTTCATAGCTCCATCGGAATGCCACCCTATGAAGCTTTGTATGGGAGGCCATGTAGAATGCCATTGAGTTGGGATAGACTAAAAGACCG